>CM041797.1:46708053-46793053 GCA_023376895.1 Aspiorhynchus laticeps | reverse complement strand
CTGCATTTACATCAACCACCTGCCCATGAAAATGTTCCCAGCTGAAACTGTGATTATGTTCCTGTATTAAAGCATGTATAAGCACTGTAATTCTGCATTACAGTTTTTTTCAATTGCTAACAAGCGTTTACCAATACTTAAAGTACTTTTTCTAAACTCTTAACACAGCAACACACCTACATCACACAGTTAGCCAAATAGTTCATTTTCTGGCCAAAACAACATTTTGTTAAATAAATACAAACTCTACATTTCAAAACGCTGAATACCTTTTTCTTCATATACTAACTCTATCAAAACACAGCAAACACAATTCAAAATCGAGTCATTCGGTCAAAACATTGGCACTGGTTTTATATCCAATAGGAACATACAGTCAATCATAGTGCATAGACTGTTAAAATGATAACAATTAATGGCATTACAAAAACTGCATTACTTGTCATGTCTCAGATCTACCTGCATATAACAGACAATATAAAAATCCATAATTATTTGTAATTTAGCCTTCAGTTTACCTTCATCTGAAAACTTACATATTACATATTTAATATTGTGTTTTTACATTTTTACATTGTGTTCATTCTTGGCAACATACTGTCTAAAACTGAATGAGTCATTACTTTATAGAATGTACAATAGAAAATAATAGGGTCCCCTATGCAGAAATTCAATGGGAACCTTGAACCTTCCAGTGGGTGAGTGTTGGAGTGTTGTGATGGTGCCTCATGGGAGCTGATGCAGTGATCAACAAACATTACAACATACATGGCCTTTGGTTACTATGCAAGCTTGTTTCTGTCACAGAATACAGTAAAAGAGTAAAAACAGTAATTGTGACCTTTTTATCTCACAATTCAGACTTTATCAGAATTGTGAGATACTGTAAATTCATAATTGCAAGAAAAAAGTCAGAATTCTGAGATAAAGTCACAATTATCCATTGCCCTTTATATTCCATGGCAGAAATAAGCTTTCATAGGTTCCACATGTGTAAGGGGAAAAAAAAACAAACATGAAAACTGCACAGTCTAACACACATTCTCACTCCTTTCTCTTCCCTCTTCTCCCTTTTTCTGATCCAACTATTCCTCTCCCTCTCCCAAGCATTATTTTTTTTTTTCTCTCTCTGATTCTTTGTGTTGTTCTGCATCCTCAAAACAATTCAAAGAGGTATTTTTTACTCTATGTTGTTGATGTAATGGAAAGTGCTTCAACACCTGACTATTCCTCCAACTGAGACTGGAATCAGCTATTTCTAAATATTTCAGTGATCTGTTACCTTAAAGTGCTTATCAGTTGTTACAATATTTTATATAGAGAGATTTTTTCAATACTTTTGAGCTGCTGTTGTAGCAGAAGTAGACGGTTTTATACTATATTTAAGGCTTAGAACATTAGGTCTTCAATTCTGACATGCTGTGTTTAAGCATTTGTAAATATGACTAAAAAGATCCATGATTTTGGGTAAGCTTGTATGAAAAGAAAATGTAAGCATTTTAGAAACATGGTAATTGCCTGCATATTGTGTGAAAACAACACAAATTGTGCTAATGGTATGGTTCAACAACATGTTTACAGCCATTGCTGATTTAGAGTTTTGAAAATGTGACTACAGATTGGACAAAAGGATGTTAGCAATTGAAAAAAATTGTAATGCGAGTGTTTGATCATAAAGAGATTATGATGAGCTGAAGTGACTCACCTTCGACTCCTCGTACGTGTAAAAGCCTTTCTGAATTTTGTTCTCATCTACGTCACAGAACGCTTTCACCTGCGATCACAAACACAGACACAATAAAGACCAACACAACCTCTGCTATTACTGAATTATTAAACATGAATTAACTGAATATTAACTAACTAACTACTGAATATTACTTCATTATTGCAGTGCTGTGGTGTTCTGTCTGGTTGCTAAGGGCAGTTACTAAGGGATTACTAGAATTTGAATTTGCCTTTTTTAATATTTATAATTAATAATAACAACAATTACCACATTATTACCACAAATGTAAACTCTAATTTAAATAAGCCACTTCAGTATTGTGAATATCAATAATAATTAATTATTTTTACTGAATATATATATAATATATATATATATATATAGGAATTTTAAGCCCCTTTAGTGTTTTAAATAATAATAATAATATAATATTTTTAAATTAATCATGATTATTTATTTACTTCAGTATTTAGGTCCAGTATTTTAACTAATAATGATAAAAATAACAATTAATAATTTATTTAGATTATTTTTAATTCTTATTATTTATTTACTGTAGTATTTTTAAATCCCTTTAGAATTTTTAAGTACTTAGTAATAAAATAATAACATTTATAATATTAATAATAATAATATTTTTAAAAACTAATTTAATTTAGTATTTTAAAATCCATTTTGTATGTCCTTATATTACTGTATATACAGAAGGAAACATCTAATGGTTGTTTTGAGCCGTTACCTCTTATCTTCTTATGATTACAAGTCCCTTATATAATAATATATATTATTAATATAATTAACACTAATTTTAAAATGTTAGTATTTTTAAGTTCCTAACTAATTAATAACACTAAGTGTGATGATGATGATGAAGATTGATTTGAATTATTTGTAATGAATTACTATTTATTTATTTTAGTATTTTAAAGTGTATTCTGTTCTTCCTGATATTATCGTTTATAAACACGATGAAGCAGCGGTGCTGTGTTTGGATCCGGTACCTTCTTCTGATTGGTGGGACTCAAGCTGCGGTAGAGTCTGCGGCCCTGTTTCCCAGCGTTCCACACGGTGAAAGATTCCCATTGGCTGAGCACTCGCTCCTGCAGGAAGTCGACGCGGAGACTCCAGATGGTCTCTCTGAGAGCAGAGGACAGGAGACGGTTAATGAAGTCTCTCACATCACTCACACACTGCAGCGACAGTGAAGGAAGCAGAAGCGCTTCAGGTGGAAACATGCTGCTTTGGGCTATTTAAAGAGCACTGAGCTTCCTCTGCGCACATCCCTCACCCTGCAGCATCATACAACTCAGAGATCCATCAATCAACACTCAACACTGAGCACACACACACAGAACCAGACTGACAGACAGCTGCGGAGAGACGCACGGAGAGAGAACGAGCGGAATCCCTGAGTCAGAGGATGCCACTCATTCCAGACAGATAACACTCACTCTCACTCTACACACACACACACACACACACACACACACACACACACACACACACACACACACATACACACACGCACACACACACGCACACACACACGCACACACTCACACACACACAGACACACACACAGACACACACACGCACACGCACACAGCACACGCACACACTCGCACTCGCACACGCTCACGCACACGCACACGCACACTCAGACACACACAGACACACACAGACACACACACACACACACACATACACTCAGACACACACACTCACACACACACACACACACACACACACACACACACACACACACAACACACACACACACACACACTCAGACACACACACTCAGACACTCAGACACACACACACACACACACACACATAACACACACACACTCAGACACACACTCAGACACACACTCAGACACACACTCAGACACACACACACACACACACAGACACACACAGAGACAGATGAAGTGACCCGTGAGAATATGAGGATCTTTTTTCCACTGATAAACTGTAACAAAAACAACATTCAAGCTGAATGTGTCATGCAGCATTATTAAACACATGTGCAGATGAGGATCCTGATTCACTTTCATTGCTTGTCTGGAAAATCACAGTTTTTCATTGATTGACAGTCATAATAAAATTAATTTTAATTATTTTGTATATTTGAAAAGATCCTTCAGTACTGTAACTTTATTATTATGAATAATAATATATTTAGAATATTATATATATATATTTAGAACACACAATATATATATATATATATATATATATATATATATATATATATATATATATATATATATATATATATATATACATATATTATATACACACACACATATATATACAGGTGCATCTCAATAAATTAGAATGTCGTGGAAAAGTTCATTTATTTCAGTAATTCAACTCGAATGGTGAAACTTGCGTATTAAATAAATTCAATGCACACAGACTGAAGTAGTTTAAGTCTTTGGTTCTTTTAATTGTGATGATTTAAGCTCACATTTAACACAAACCCACCAATTCACTATCTCAACAAATTAGAATATGGTGACATGCCAATCAGCTAATCAACTCAAAACACCTGCAAAGGTTTCCTGAGCCTTCAAAATGGTCTCTCAGTTTGGTTCACTAGGCTACACAATCATGGGGAAGACTGCTGATCTGACAGTTGTCCAGCAGACAAGGAGGGTAAGCCACAAACATTCATTGCCAAAGAAGCTGGCTGTTCACAGAGTGCTGTATCCAAGCATGTTAACAGAAAGTTGAGTGGAAGGAAAAAGTGTGGAAGAAAAAGATGCACAACAAACCGAGAGAACCGCAGCCTTATGAGGATTGTCAAGCAAAATCCATTCAAGAATTTGGGTGAACTTCACAAGGAATGACTGAGACTGGGGTCAAGGCATCAAGAGCCACCACACACAGACGTGTCAAGGAATTTGGATACAGTTGTCGTTTTCCTCTTGTTAAGCCACTCCTGAACCACAGACAACGTCAGAGGCGTCTTACCTGGGCTAAGGAGAAGAAGAACTGGACTGTTGCCCAGTGGTCCAAAGTCCTCTTTACAGATGAGAGCAAGTTTTGTATTTCATTTGGAAACCAAGGTCCTAGAGTCTGGAGGAAGGGTGGAGAAGCTCATAGCCCAAGTTGCATGAAGTCCAGTGTTAAGTTTCCACAGTCTGTGATGATTTGGGGTGCAATGTCATCTGCTGGTGTTGGTCCATTGTGTTTTTTGAAAACCAACGTCACTGCACCCGTTTACCAAGACATTTTGGAGCACTTCATGCTTCCTTCTGCTGACAAGCTTTATGGAGATGCTGATTTCATTTTGCAGCAGGATTTGGCACCTGCCCACACTGCCAAAAGCACCAAAAGTTGGTTAAATGACCATGGTGTTACAGTGCTTGACTGGCCAGCAAACTCGCCTGACCTGAACCCCATAGAGAATCTATGGGGTATTGTCAAGAGGAAGATGAGAGACACCAGACCCAACAATGCAGATGAGCTGAAGGCCACTGTCAAAGAAACCTGGGCTTCCATACCACCTCAGCAGTGCCACAAACTGATCACCTCCATGCCATGCAGAATTGAGGCAGTAATTAAAGCAAAAGGAGCCCCTACCAAGTATTGAGTACATATACAGTAAATGAACATACTTTCCAGAAGGCCAACAATTCACTAAAAATGTTTTTTTATTGGTCTTATGGAGTATTATAATTTGTTGAGATAGTGAATTGGTGGGTTTGTGTTAAATGTGAGCCTAAATCATCACAATTAAAAGAACCAAAGACTTAAACTACTTCAGTCTGTGTGCATTGAATTTATTTAATACATGAGTTTCACAATTTGAGTTGAATTACTGAAATAAATGAACTTTTCCACGACATTCTAATTTATTGAGATGCACCTGTATGTGTGTGTGTGTGTAATTAATCATGCCTATGTTTTATAATATCTATTTATTTATTTTAGTGTTTAAAGTCTCTTAAGTATTTTAAATAATTAATAATACATAATTGTAATTATTCATTCATTGTAATTATTTTGATTATATTTAGCTATTTATTTATATTTAGATTATATCTATCTATCTATATCTATCTAAATAATTTTTATTTATTTTTATATTTTAGGTCTCTTCAGTATTTTAAATAATTTATAATAATAATGTTATTTTTTCTTTAATTTTTTATTATTTTTATTTGTGTAGTTTTAAGTTCCTTGAATATGTTAATTAAGAAAAATATATAATTAAGTCCCATGAAAATAAGTATTACTGTATTAACTGTATTCAACTGCACTCAAGTACAGTGCATATCTGGAAATATCTGTCATGTCTGTGTTTGATTGACAGCACTATGTTGCAGTAGTATCAGACTGATACAGTGACTGTAAACAGACTCACTCCAGCACTGAATGTGTAGCTGCGTGTTCATGATAGCGATAAACCAGCAGACACTCGTCCACTCGGATCACGTGACCTCCGCGACGAAGACTCTGGTAGAAGAAGAGCAGATCCTCAGGAACGCCCTGACAGAGAATCAGTTCAGATCACCGCCGATCAGGAGATTCACATCTGTTTTAACATCAGAAGAGCCTCACCTTCCCTCCCTCATCGAACGGACCCACTTTCTCAAACCAGTCACGAGAACAGAACCAGGTGGGCATGATGACCGTCGGCCCGTGAGACGTGTACACCTGATTTAGGACAGAAATCAATACTTTATTCATTAAAGATGCAAAACTGATCAAAAGTGACAGTAAAGGCATTTATAATGTTACAAAATATTTATATTTCAAATAAATGCTGTTCTTCTGAACTGACTATTCATCAAATAATCCAGAAAGATCAAATGTGTCACAGTTGCCACAAAAATATTGTGCAGCACAACTGTTTTCAACATCGATGATAATCAGAAATGTTTCTTGAGCAGCAAATCAGTATGATTTCTGAAGATCATGTGACACTGAAGACTGGAGTAATGATGCTGAAAATTCAGCTTTCATCACAGAAATAAATTACATTTTAACAGACATTCACTTAGAAAACAGCTATTTTAAATTATTATATAATAATTAAATATTTTAGATTTTTACTGTATTTTTGATCAAAGAAGAGAATAGACTGAAAAAAACAAAAACTTTTTGACCTAAATCTTCTGAACGCTAGTGTGAGCAGCCATATAGCATCAATTCATTTTACTATCCTCATTTAAAGGCAAAATGCTTAAAGAATCAGAGCCAATCAGATCATATTCGATGTGAAGTGAGATTTTGGACCAATGAGATTTCATTATGGGCTATTTATGACAAAAACAACACAGTAGCAGTCTCTTTACTGCAAGTGACAGGATTTGTTGCATTGGTTAAGGTTAACACACATGATGAAACAACAAATAATACCATCGAAACTTCAAATCTGAGGTTTGTCCACCAAGTAGGATGATTGGTCTCCATTTCTCACTGATGTGTTCAGCAGCTCCGCCCACAGCAAATTCTCATCGGTCCAAAATCACTGATTATTAAACATCAAATATGTTCTGACTGTCTGTGATTGTTATGCAGCATTTGAGCTTCCAGTCTGTACAGACCAATCCTGTCACACAGCGTCTGGCAGATAAAAACCATTTACATGTTCACAACACTCTCTAATCACACACACACACTGCTCTAATGAGTTTACTTTGGCCGTGTGTGTTCAGACCGAGAGTTAAAGATCAGGGAGAGCCAGACGCTCTCTCACACACACACACACACAGAGACTGAGAAAGAATGAAAGACGGAGTGGAGGGAGGAAAGACAGGAATATTTCAATGATGACAAAATAGATGAAATCAGTAATGTGTTTCAGGGCAAATAAACTAACTAGAGCACTGGGATCTGTGTGCACTTAGGGATGAGTGATACGGACTTAAAAATATATCATGAGAGTTTCTGCAATTTACTGCGATAATGATATAAATGACGATAATTCATATGCATCCACTGAGAGACGAAAAAAAAAAAAAACCTCCTGTTTCTTTAGAGAGAAGTATTATCTTGCCTACTTTTACCAGGTAATGGATGTAATGTAAGGTAATGTAATATCTGCCAGGGGGCGCCCTCGAGCAGAAACTCCTCATAAGTGTCACAGAAGTAACAGAACTGATGACGTTTCAGGAAAAATGGGCATCCAGCTATCTGCAGCTGAATAAAATAAGACAGAATCGCTTGAACTAAACAAACATGAAGACAATAATCACTCCACAGACTGCAAGGGTCCTGCCACGTTCAACGTCCAGAAACATAGCGAGGGCATTGTTAAAATTGTCCGTGTGACATCAGTGGTTCAACTGTAATTTTAGGAAACTATGAGAATACTTTCGTGCAAAAAAAAAAAAAAAAAACGACTTTGGAATTGCGTTCTCGTGCTAATTTGCCCTGTTTAGTAAAACCGGCCCCTTGATGTAAAATAAATACATTACACAAAGTTTAAATAAAGTAAAAAATCAGCAAACACTAACCAAATAAATAAGAAATGAATGTTTAAACTTCCAAAATCACCTTATAAATGGCAAAAGTCAACAGGCTTTTCAAAATCCAAAAGAATGGCCAAACAGGCGCTTTTGCATTTGTTTTCTAAACTAAATCTTGTCTGTCTCGCCTCACTCTCCTCACGTGATAAATTAAATCTGATCTGTGATGCGGCTCGGCAAGCTGCATTGAGCAGACACGTTCAGTTTTTAATTGTAGTGTAGTGTCTGTACACTAAACTAAATTCTTTTTATTACTATAAAAAGTCAAAACGACGGTGGGGGCGGTGGGCAAGTGTCATTACTGGTGTTGTGACTTAACACCGGTAAAACCGTCAACACCGACTATCACAGCAAGCCTACGTAGAACACACACATGTACCGCAGCTTGTTTACGAGCAGAGGAACACACACACATTTGTCCTGATACTCTCCATAATGGTGGCAGAGAGTGACATGCATTATTTTAATTATTATCTCCTTGCTAGGTTTCTGTGCGTTGATCGTGTTAATATCATTGCTGTCTATGGAGGGTCAGAAAGCTCTCAGATTTCATCAAAAATATCTTCATTTGTGTTCTGAAGATGAATGAAGGTCTTACGGGTTTGGAAGTAATTAATGACAGAATTTTCATTTTTGGGTGAACTATCCCTTTAATGAAGCCCAAAATCACATCACTAGGTTAGAACATCTTTAATAACAAACTAAAACCTGCTGTTCTTACTAGTCCTGTGTCAAAGGTCATGTGTGTGTGAGTGTGTGAGTGAGTGAGTCTGTCCATTTTCAGACTCTGACACTGAGCTGGTGCGAGTGTGTCGTAACGGAGATGTTGCCCACTGGACACTGTGTGTGTGTGTGTGTGTTTCACTGGATAACCTCGTCTGGAATGTGCAAACACACCCAAGAGAAACACGACTCCCTTCTCAGTGAACAAGAACATGCGGAGGAGAAACTAACAGCAGAAAACAATCATTCAAAACAGATTTTCATGAAGGAAAAATGAGCGTTTATCATCTAAAACATGCTGCCATTATGTGCACCAGGTTGCTAGGGTGTTGCTATGCAGTTGCTAAGGTGTTCTGAGTGTGTTAGTGTTGTTATTACTATGGTTTTCAGAATGGTTGCTTGTTGCTAGGTTTATGCATGCAATCCCTAAGGTGTTGCTAAGATGTTGCTATGTGGTTGAAGTATGAAGTTGCTAAGGTTTTGGCAGTTACTAGGGTGCTGTGAGCAGACAGGGTGTTGCTAGGATGTTCTGTGTGGTTGCTATGCAGTTGCTAAGGTTTTGGCAGTTACTAGGGTGCTGTGAGCAGACAGGGTGTTGCTAGGATGCTGAGCGTGGTTGCTATGCAGTTGCTAAGGTTTTGGCGGTTACTAGGGTGCTGTGAGCAGACAGGGTGTTGCTAGGATGTTCTGTGTGGTTGCTATGCAGTTGCTAAGGTTTTGGCGGTTACTAGGGTGCTGTGAGCAGACAGGGTGTTGCTAGGATGTTCTGTGTGGTTGCTTTGCATTTGCTAAGGTTTTGACAGTTACTAGGGTACTGTGAGCAGGCATAGTGTTGCTAGGACGCTGAGCGTGGTTGCTATGCAGTTGCTAAGGTTTTGGCGGTTACTAGGGTGCTGTGAGCAGACAGGGTGTTGCTATGATGTTCTGTGTGGTTGCTTTGCATTTGCTAAGGTTTTGACAGTTACTAGGGTACTGTGAGCAGGCATAGTGTGTTGCTAGGATATTCTGCATGGCTCTTAAGCAGTTAAGAGGGTGTTTTGGATGGTTGCTAAGATGCTGTTAGGTTGTTGTTGTTCTTGTTGTCTTAGCATGTTACTATTATTTTCCATGGTTTCTATGGTGCTGTGAGGAGTCACATTACTAGGATGTTTTGAGTGGTTGCTATGCAGCTGCTAGGGCACTGCAGAGTGGCGTCATGGTGTTCTGGTTGTGTGTGGTGGTTGCTAGAGTGTTGCTACGGTGTTATAAAGTTACAGTGTTTTTCACAGTGGTTGCTATGGTGCTGTTAGTAGTCCCTACGACGTTGCTAGGAAGGTTCTGGGTGGTTGCTAGGCAGCTGCTATGATATTTCTATAGATGTATGCCATGTTGGTAGGCCATTTCTATGCAATTACATGTAGGTTGCTAGGGCACTGCCAGGCAGTGCTACAGTGTTCTAGATCAGTGGTTTTCAATCCTGGTTCTGGGGACCCACTGCTCTGCACATTTTGTGTGTCTCCCTTATTTAACACACCTGATTCAGATCATCAGCTCATTAGGAGGGAGATTCATGTACTGAACTGAGTGTGTCAGATAAGAGAGACATACAAAATGTGCAGAGCAGTGGGTCCCCAGGACCAGGATTGAAAACCACTGTTCTAGATGATTGTTAGGTGGTTACTAGTGTTCCGAATGGTTGCTAGGCAGTGTTATTAGAATTTGATGTTGCCATGTGAAACAGCACTTGTAATTTCTCTCTGTTTGGGATGGTAACTGGAGTGTTTTGGGGATGATTTGGGAAGGTTCCACACATCAGTCTGACCTCACGACCCTCGGGATCCGTTTCCTGCCAATGCGCTTTACGCTCTACACTTACGCCCGCGCACCGTTTCCGTGGAAATATCTGTCTTCAGGTACACATCCTGTTTCGGTGGCGACCTGCTGACCGCGTGGCACGCGACCCCTCAAAACACAACACGCCTCGCCTTTCCTCACACACACACACACACACACACACACACACACACACACACACACACACACACACACATCCTGCCAACACACACACACTGAGATATACAGAGATCAAACAGACTGTAATGAAAGAGACACACTCTTCAGATCCACTTCCTTCACTTCCTTAATAAAGCGCACAATATTCTGAAGAAAAAAAAAAGCAACTTTCCTTAATCTTTTTATAATGGACTCCCCCATTTTTACTGAAAAATAAAAAGAACCACAAATCAATTTTCACGATACAATTAATTTACAAAACTGATCAAACCTGCATGAAATCGAGTCCAGCATTGGTATCAGTTATTGGTAACTAAAGCGAAAACTATTAAAACAGTTTGTAAATTGAAATAAAGCTGAAACAAAATAACATATTAATTTTAAACGGAAAACTAAACTTAAATTAGAAATGTTCCGTGAAATAAAATATTTTTGAATTAATTAACACTAAATACTGAATTCAAACTAAAATGCTAATCTAAATAGAAATATAAAAAAACACATACAATTAATAAATATTAAAACAAACTAACATTAAAATAAAATAAAAACAGGGCAGGCTTTGTCCACCAGTTGTTGATTGGATGTTGAGATGTGGGCGTGTCTCTCAAAAATGGAGGTGGATCTGACCATGTGCTTGATTGGACTATAAAAAAGGGGCGGAGTTTAAGCAGACTAAATGCTTAGAGAAGAGCTGGTTATGATATTTGATTAAACATTACCAAGTCCAAAAAGAAAATGTAGAAAATAAAACTTGTATTGATGCATCTTTCACAATAAGAGCAATAACATTCATTTAGAAAATGAATGATGGATATTGATGTGATGAGTGTGAGACCTGTGTGAGGAGCTGCTCTGGACTCAGAGAGTTGATCCACCTGGTGTAACGTTCAGTGGAGCCCTCAGGAACACGAGACACTTTACAACCCACGATCTGAGAAAACACACACGCACACACACACACACAGACACAGACACAGACACAGACACAGACACAGACACACACAGACACACACACAAACACACACAGACACAGACACAGACACAGACACAGACACACACAGACACACACACAAACACACACAGACACAGACACAGACACAGATACAGACACACACACACACACACACACACACACACACACACACACACAAACACAAACACAAACACAAACACAAACACAAACACAACACAACACACACACACACACACACACACACACACACTTAGTGGTAAATATGGGATTTAAGGTGTGCGTTTTTTTAAAGAAATTAATACTTTTATTCATCAATGATGCATTAAAGTGATCAAAAGTAACAGTGAAGAAGTTTAGAAAGTTCGAAAAGATTTCTACATTTATAAATGTGTGTGTGTGTGTAGAGTAAAGACTGGGCAGATCACAACACAAGCTCAAGTTACACCCTAAACCAACACACACACACACACACCTTCACCAAAACACAACAGCCACTTTCACTGGTCCGCCTCATTTCCTGTCATGTGATCAGTCGAGCTCTGTTTGTTTAGCGCTGCAGCTCTTCAGTCTGTCGCCACTCCGCCCGCTGTGACCCAGGGTCAGAGGTCAAATCAACAAACCCAGACCTCAAAACACACTGTAAAAATAACTGCTGGCCCTCCTGCTGATGCTGGTTATGAAAAATACACTACACCATGTTTACTGTCATGTTGTATCAATTTGGTTCATATTTCAAATATTGTAAAATATTATTACAATTTAAAACAGCTGCTTTCTATGTGAATCTATTGTAAAATGTAATTTATTTCTGTGATCAGATCTGTATTTTCAGCATCATTACTCCAGTCTTCAGTGTCACGTGATCTTCAGAAATCATTCTAATATACTGATTTGCTGCTCAAGAAACATTTCTAATTATTATCCATGTTGAAAACGGTATATTTTTGTGGAAACTGTTACATTTTATTTTTCAGGATTCACAGATGAATAGAAACCTCAAAAGAACAGCATTTATTAATCTTCTGTTACATTATAAATGTATTTTCTGCCACTTTTGATCAATTGAATGCATCACTGATGAAAGAAAGCATTCATTTCTTTAATAAAGCGTGTCATTATTACTCACTGCGGTTGGATTCGCTGCAGCAGCTTCATACTGAAGTCGAACTCTCTGAGGCTTCATAAAGTCATCCTGAACAACATAACTGCACACAAGGACAAAATAATTGCACTCTCTTATTTTTAAATGCTCAGTGATTTTAAAGCAGAATGACGCCTTCGGTTCATATGTGACCATCTCGTAATCTCCATCAGCAGATCATCAGGAGGTGTTTTATATAAAGCAGCATGTGGTTTTGTCCTAATGAATCTGTGTGTAAGTCCCGGTAGCTCCTGGAGGAGAGCAGGATTCCTGGCGTTCCTCTGAACCTCAAGGAGAGCTGATTTTGGCCTCTGGAAAAATCCCTCCGAAATAACCGTCCCGTCATTCCACAGACAGCAGCCATAAAACCCCCATCTGAGTAAAGTCAACAGAGCTAATGGAGCTACATCTGTAGGAGTGTGTGTCAGGATTACGAGAGGCGTAAATCACAACCAGACACACTTACAACAACAACACCCACAAACAGCAGAGAGGACAGTAAAGTGAGAAGAAGAAATCATCTGGATATTATCAGTTATTACTAAAAGACCATTTCAAACAAAAATGAACATTCTAGCATGATTTATTCAGCCGCATCAGTAATTTTAACTTATTTATGTGTGTATATATATATATATATACTGTATATGTGTTATATCATAGTATTTATTTACATAATATTTTAATAATATATTATTTTAATAATCTATATTTACTAAACAATATTTAATATTTTAAATTAGCTTCTATTTTTATATTTTCTGTTTCAATTAATATTAGGTTTAGAAATTCTGTTATGTGCTTTTGTTATTTGTATCAGTTTTTTCTTTCTGAAATATTTCTATTTATCCTTAATTTGTAGTAATTTCAGTACTTCAACTCATTTATTTAGTTAACATAAGTTTCTAATTTTCTTTATTTTGTTTTTCCACCTAATATTTTTTTATTTTATATAATTTCAGCACATTTTCAGCAAATGAAAACAATTTGAATAGTTTTAGTTAACAGTAGTATATATATATATATACTGTATGTGTGTGTGTGTGTGTGTGTGTATGCATGCATGTATATATATATACAACCCCAAATCAGAAAAAGTTGGGACAGTATGGAAAACGCAAATAAAAAAAGAAAGTAGTGATTTCTAAATTTACTTTGACTTGTTTTTCATTGCAGACAATATGAACACAATATATTTCATGTTTTGTCTGGTCAACTTCATGTCATTTGTAAATATACATCCTTTCCTGTCATTCAGACCTGCAACACATTCCAAAAAAAGTTGGGACAGGAGCAATTTAGGGCTAGTAATGAGGTAAATTGGTTAAATAATGATGTGATTTGAAACAGTTGATGTCAACAGGTGATTGTAATTATGATTTGGTACAAAAGCAGCATCCAAGAAAGGTCTAGTCCTTTAGGAGCAAAGATGGGCCGAGGATCGCCAGTTTGCCAACAAATACGTGAGAAAATTATTGAAATGTTTAAAAACAATGTTCCTCAAAGAAAGATAGGAAGAGATTTGGATATTTCACCTTCAACAGTCCATAACATAATTAAAAGATTCAAGGAATCTGGAGGAATTTCAGTGCGTAAAGGACAAGGGCGCAAGCCTAAGCTGAACAACCGTGATCTCCGATCCCTCAGGCGGCACTGCATCAAGAATCGTCATTCATCTATAAGCGATATCACCAAAGGGGCTCAGGACTACTTTGGCAAACCTTTGTCAAGTACCACAATACGTAGTTACATCCACAAATGCCAGTTAAAACTGTACTGTGCCAAAAGGAAGCCCTATGTTAACAGTGCCAGAAGCGCCGTGTTTGCCTAATGGAACTCGGAGTAATCTGGGATGGACCATCACACAGGGAAACGTTACTGTGGTCCTCTGAATCAGGTATTTCAGGTATTTTGGCCTGGGAATGACGCCGTGAAATCCGGACCAAAGATCAAAGGATCATCCAGCCTATAACCAGCAACAGGTCCAAAAGCCAGAGTCTGTCATGGTGGGGTTGTGTCAGTGCCCTTGGCAAAGGTTACTTGCACTTCTGTGATGGCACCATTAATGCTGAAAAGTACCCAGAGATTTTGGAGCAGACTATGCTGATTGAAGAAGACATCTTTTCCTGACGTCCAATGCATTTCAACAAAGACAATGCAATTACCACATTCTGCATTCATTCCAAAGTCCTGGCTGCGTGGATTTATGGTACGGGTACTTGACTGTCTTGCCTGCAGTCACATGTCTTCAATTACATAATGTGTGGAAATTTTGAAGCGCAAAATGGATAACGAAGACCATACTGTTGCCCACCTTAAACTTGTTTGCAGGAAGTTGGGTCAAAATTAGGTTTGAAATTCTTTATGCTTGGTGTCTTCAGTCCCTAAACGTTTTTAAGTTTTGAAAATAATGGCATCCTTACAATTTGGTTAATGCTTTACTGTCCCAACTTTTTTTGAATGTGTTGCAGGTCTGAATGACAGAAAGGATGTATATTTACAAATGTCTTTAAGTTTATCTGACAAAACATGAAATATTTTATTTTCATAATTTCAGCAATGAAATACAAGTCAAAGTAAATTTAGAAATCAGTTTTTTCTTATTTTATTTGCGGTTTCATACTGTCCCAAACTATTTATGATTTGGGTATATATATATATATATAAAATTCTTTTTTACATCTTCACAAATATTTATGAACTTATATAATGCTTTGAGTAAGAAACAGACTGAAATTGGGTCTATTTTTAAAGTGTTTTTTGTTGCTTGATGGACATGATTGCTTGTCTGAAAGTGAGCAGCTTGAACATTCAACTAAACGTCTCCTTTTAAGTTGCACAGAATCAAGAAACACACAGAGGTTTGGATGGACCTGAGACCGAGTGAATGTTGAGAGAACTGCTGTGAGTCTGAAG
Source organism: Aspiorhynchus laticeps (assembly GCA_023376895.1). Classification (NCBI taxonomy): domain Eukaryota; kingdom Metazoa; phylum Chordata; class Actinopteri; order Cypriniformes; family Cyprinidae; genus Aspiorhynchus; species Aspiorhynchus laticeps. The sequence continues at coordinate 46,777,088 of CM041797.1, read as the reverse complement.
AGCGAGGGAAGGCTTGTTAGTCTCGCTCTCACGCTCAGAGCTGGACGCGATCGGCTCCAGCGGCTCCGCAGGAGAGACTCTCACTGACACATCAGCTTCACGATCACAGATCTATTACACAACATCACTGCGAGGGCACATGCTGAACATTACGACACTAAAGTGTATATGTCGCTTTTATCATCATTATTATGAACTGTGCTGCCAGAAAACACAGCACAAAAACAACAGAAGTCAATGGAAAGCCTCCATTATGTGAGAATTTCTCATGAACTTCACACACACCGCAGGGGACTCACACACTCACACACACTCAATGTGAAGCATGTGTTTGAGTATCAGAGTGACTCATCGGCTCTCCGTCAACATGAAACACTACAGATGCCATCGTGAACCCAACAAAAAGGTGGATTTACATGCATATATGAACATGTTTTACCTTCTCACACACACTTTAGTCATTCATTGAGCTCCTCTGACAGCTCTGTCAAACACACACCGTCATTAGGAGTGTATTTACACTCACAGGTGGTGCATGTCACACACACACACACACTCACCGCGTCCTGAAAGCAGAGGAATCGTCCAGAGCTCTGACGCACTGCCTGGTTTTTAGCAAATCCGACTACAAAAACAAGCAAAATTATACAAAAATATGATGATTCATTTGTTTCTTGATCAATTTATTACAAATACTGCTAATGCATCTGTACCTTACAATATTGTACCTAATTAGTTTAATAGTTTGTTTTGGTCAATAATTATTTTAATTATGTGTGTGTCTATCTATCTCTCTCTCTCTATATATATATATTATCAACCAAGTAGGCCATATATTACATAAAAATGCTGACAATGTTTTTCTTATCGATTTATCTTTGGAGCCAATAAACATCAGATGTGCTTTGTATTTCTGAGGCTCACTATGGGAAGTGTTTTACAATCAATGCATTTGAAACAGTCACTGAATCAAATCACTGTTCAGTGTGTGGCATCTGACGAATCATTTGAGTCAAACTGAATCAAACTGAGTACCAATGAATCCTTTGTCTTGTTTTGCTGTCAACCAAATATTCTCACTCACACACACACATCTCTGTCAGCATTAACACACACACAGCGTCATGCGTGACAGGCTGCTGTCACACTCATCGCCTGTTTCTGTGCAAGATCGGCAACATTAGTTGAGTTAATCTGGTTAAGACGGCATGGCACAGATCTCAGTGTGTGTGTGTGTGTGTGTGTGTGTGTGTGATGCTGAAAGCTCGGTATGCTGAACACGGAGAGACTTTGAGCTCTCAACAGCAGCTAAACACTGATAAGAAACTTCTTCTGATTCCTGAAGTGCACGGACAGAGTGTGTGTGTCTGTTTAACGTCGCGTGAGCTCCACACATGTGTGTCATGATAACCAGGTGAATGTGAAGACAGGAACACACACACACCTCCGCGTGGGCTGGATGAGCTGTGGCCTGAGATCAGCATGGGAAGACCTCTGTCCTCGAACCTCTGTCTCCATCTCTCCAGCAGCTCTCGGGAGTTATCCTGACACACACACACATATGAGATTGGGTCTTATTAACCAGACTGATATTCATATTCAGTATGAGACAGTGTAGAGAGTATGTGTGTGTGTGTGTGTGTGTGTGTGTGTGAGAGTGTGTATGTGTAGTGTATGGTGTGTGTGTGTGTGTGTGTGTGTGTGAGAGTGTGTATGTGTAGTGTATGTGTGTGTGTGTGTGTGTGTGAGAGAGTGTGTATGTGTAGTGTATGGTGTGTGCGTTAGTGTGTGCGTGTGTGAGAGTGTGTGTGTGTGTGTGTGTATGTGCAGTGTATGTGTGTGTGTGTGTGTGTGTGTGTGTATGTGCAGTGTATGTGTGTGTGTGTGTGTGTGTGTGTGTGTGTGTGAGTGAGTGAGTGAGTGAGTGAGTGAGTGAGTGAGTGAGTGAGTGAGTGAGTGAGTGAGTGAGTGAGTGTACCGTACTGCCGTCGTCGTACACGGAGAGCTCCATTCGCTCCAGGAAATCCTGCTCCAGTATGGCCTGCAGACACTCGTCCAGCCAATCAGACGCATTAAACACGGGCATGATCACTGACTGAACAACAACAAAACAGATTAGAATAGAGAACTACAGAATAGAATAGAATAGAGTACAATGGAATAGAAGAGGCAGAACAGATCACAATAGAAGAATAAAACAGAACAAAGTACAGTGAAATAAAATGCATTGCAACAGAATACAACAGAACAGTGTACAATTGAATAGAACAGAATAGAATACATGTAATAGAATATCAACACAACAGAATGGAACAGAATACAGTGCAATGAAATAGAACAGAACAGAATAGAGCACAACAAAATAGCATAATATATCCAAATAGAATAGAGCATTAAAGAACAGAATACAGCACAACAGAATACAATAGAACAGGATGGAGCTAACAGAACAGAATAGAGCACAATGGAATAGAACATAAGAGTACAACAGAACAGAATATGGCACAACAGAATATAATAGAGCACAGCACTGAGTGGAATAGAATAGAATAGAATACACCAGAATACAGTTCAACAGAACAGAATATGGCACAACAGAATATAATAGAGCACAGCACTGAGTAGAATAGAATAGAATAGAATACACCAGAATACAGTTCAACAGAACAGAATATGGCACAACAGAATATAATAGAGCACAGCACTGAGTGGAATAGAATAGAATAGAGTACACCAGCATACAGCACAACAGAATGGAACACAATAGAGTACAATGGAGTAGAAGAGAACAGAACAGAGCACGACAGGATAGAATAGATTTACCATAATTCTAAATCATGTATTCGCATTAATAACACAAGTGTGGACATTGTCCACTAACATATCATGAAAGCAACAAAGTATCAGTCATTTTCAATATCAGATTGATATATTGTTTAAGGTTCACTTCATACCTAACGAACGCCATGTTGAACCAAAGACTATCCCTGCGTCCCAGTGTGCATACTATCCACCCTAGCTGCCCTAAAGAGTATTGAGCATGATACTATCACATGAGTTCAGCAGGATAGTGTGCACATTGAGACGCAGGCTATATGTACTGCTCGGAAGCTCACCACTGCCTCTGCTGGTTCAGCGCGCTCATGACACGCGCTCGCGGAGTCTCCGCTGGACCCGTGTGTGCCGCTCATCTCTCACACACACACTCCAGAGGTCCTCTTCACACAGAGGATGCTAAACCTGAGCTCACCGCGCTCTCGAAGAGTTCAATAAGCGCTGAGACCTCCCGTGTTTGGCTTCTTCTGTGTGTCCGCGCACGTGTGTATGCGGATGAGCGCAGGCGCACAGTCACTTACGCTTGAGGGCGGGAGCTGAGAGATGATTGGACGAGGGAAAACGCGGACGTGCATTTGCTTCGACCGAACGGCTGTCACTCAGCGAGCGCAGCTCTGATTGGACGGTGGAGGAGGCAACGTCACACGTGACACTAGATCGACAAGTTATCGCTGTCAAAATAAATACAGTATTACTAGTTATTTGTTAGCAATGACTCAAAACAACGAATTAAAAAAATACATCTAAACAATTTAAATAAAGAGATAAATATATTTTAAGACATAATTAAAACAAATGACTAAATACTACTAATAAAAATATATAAAATACAATAGGTTATTTTCATTGTCATTAAAGTGAAATAACTGAACATAAACAGGAGCCTGAGAAAAATGTTAATTTTAGAAGAAAATTGTGTGTGTGTGTGTGTTAAATATATAAAAATGATATTAGTACAAATAATGAATTCATTTACCAATTAATAAATAAGTAATATAGTATTGCCTAAATAAAATAAATAAAGATGGCTCAAGGGAACTAATAAAATAAATGTAATAAAACCTATATTGTTTATGTAAATATTAATTACATAAAAATGAATAGAACTCCTTTTAGAGGCATTATTTAATAAATAAAGTAAAACAAAAACAAATAAATTCAAAACAATTGATAGAATACAATACAAATAAAAAGTAATACACTTATATAAATATTATTATATTATATAAGCAATTTTGTCATTACTGATGGAGGGCACTGTGTGAGTGAGTGTGTGTGTGTGTGTGTGTGTGTGTGTGTGTGTGTGTGTGTGTGTGTGTGTGTGTGTGTGTGTGTGTGTGTGTGGGGGTATGTGTGTTTTGGTCCATTTTTATACATTGGAGACATTATTGCAGCAATAATCCCATCTCTGCTGTACTCAGGACCTGCGAGCCACTCACCTGTGCAGACCTGCCTGATCTGTCCTGTCCTCACCTGCTCCTGTTTACAGTCGAGTGAAAGTGTGATAAACTACACATCTACACCTGCTGATTCAGTCAGTCTGACACACCTCAAACCCTCCATCACACACACACACGCGCACGCACACACACACCTGTACATGCACCGAACAGCACCTGAGGTTATGCTAAGATAAGATCTGTCCTCCGGACAGAGAAACACATCGATCAGCCTCATTCTGATCATGTCAGCCTGACAACACACAGCATCTCTGATCATTTCTATTAAAACATGATTGTTTGAGATAACCTCTTTAAAAAAAAAATCGTAATCATATCTCTTTGTCAGCAATGGAGACTTTTGCACATGGAGTTTACAGCTTCTCAAATGCTATACTTTATAGCTGTAAAGGACATCTTATTAGCATATTTAAACACGATGCAGCTCGAAGCGTGTGAATGTTGTCGTGTCCTCGGGGCCCTTCACACGTGACGTCAGTGGACAGGTAGAGCCAGTCAGACAGGTGAGCTCCTCAGAGGAGTTAAGAGCTAAACCTCACCTGTCCCAGACACCTGTCACAGGACCAGCGCAGAGCAGAGCAGAGCAACGCAGAAAAAGGTAGGAATAACATCACTCCAACAAACTTAACTTCTGAACACTTATTAGGTGTAAAACAAGGGCAGCAAATAAAACAGATGTGGTTTAATTCCAGCTTGACTCAGCGAAACCAATCCTCTCAGGTGCTTTTTACACAGCAATAAGATAAAAAATACATAAATCAAATAAACAACAATTACCTGGCAAAGTTCAATGGGGGAAAAATTGTAAAGAAATTGCCTTGAAACCTTATTCATTTAGAGATTGCTAAATTTCAAAAATAGTCGCAAAGAAACTTGGCTAACACTGAATTAAACAAACAGAAAAACTAAAATGTAAGTTTCTTGCTAAAACATACTCTAATTCTAATAATAATAATAAAGCCATTTTAGACATGGAGTTTGTTTTTGTGTGTTTCTAATAACAGCTACTGGTACTATATCTTGAATTACTTGAATAACAACAAACAAATAAATAAATTGACAAAGAACTTTGATGAAGATCCCATTATCATGATTTTACAGCAGTAACTCCAAATTGGTGTAGCCTAAATTACGTTTACCATGCCAAACCCTTATTATAAACGGAGTAATTCTCAAGATGTTTATGCTATTTTGAAAAACACACATACTCATGTAAATACATTTGACAGACAGAAGTTTTTCTGTTCACCTTGGTGAATTTTCTTCATCTGCTGCCCCTTTTTCTTGTGGCGTCCCCCAAGGGTCAATATTGGGCCCTATGTTGTTTTCTTTGTATATGCTGCCCTTGGGGTATATTTGTAGAGAACACAATATCTCCTTCCATTGTTATGCAGATGATGTACAAATTTATTTGCCTGTCAAACCAAATGACAAAGCTTAATTTCTGTCATTACTTAATTGCCTGAGAGATGTAAAAATATGGCTGGATCAGAACTTTCTTCGTCTTAATGAAAATAAGACTGAGATTGTTGTGTTTGGTCATTCTGGGGATTTAAGTGCTTGTGTAGATGCACTTGGTAATTTAGGATTGTATGTTCGTCCATTTACCAAGAATCTTGGTGTGATTTTTGACAATGCTTTTAAATTTGTAAACCAGATTAGTTCTGTTGTAAACGCCAGTTTCTTTCATCTGAGACTGCTGGCTAAAGTCAAGCCCTACCTGCCGCGTAAGGAGTTTGAAAGTGTAATTCATGCTTTTATAACATCTAGACTAGACTACTGTAACTCTTTATATGTTGGTTTGGATCAGTCATCTCTTCAACTCTTCATCTCTTTAACTGGGACTAAAAAGTATGAGCACATTACCCCAGTCTTAGCTTCACTACTGGCTTCTTGTCCACTTCAGGATTGATTTCAAGATATTATTGTTTGTTTTTAAGATTATAAATGGGTTGGCGCCTGCTTATGTATCAGAGCTCCCGTTAAAGCACTGAGGTCGTCCAATCAGGTGCTCCTCGATGTTCTGAGAGCCAGTTTAAAAAATAAAAGTGACCGAGCTTTTTCAGTGGGGGCACTTAATTTGTGGAATAGTTTACCTGTACACATAAGAACTGCTCAGACTGCTGGAATTTTAACTCGTTACTTAAGACACATCTGTATTCCTTGGCTTTTTGAGTAGAGCTGAACATAGTGATGTTTTTATTGTATTTGTCTTGTTTGTTTGTGAGTTTGCGGACATTGTTAAGCACTTTGGTCAACCGTGGTGTTTTTAAATGTGCTAAATAAATAAAATTGAAGGGAACTGAACTACATAATTGTATATTTAAGCAGTAGCAGAAGTAGTTCGATGTAAAACAGGGATCTGAGACTGACACGACACGACCCGAGAACCTGCGTGACCAGCTGCTGCGACACATGACCAGAACTAAAGTCTGCTCTGAATGAGGAAAACAAGGAAAGATACGACGGAAAATAAAATAAAATGTCTTGTTGGTCAGACAGACGGCCGCTGTTGAGTGTCTGGATGCAAATGACTTGCATGACTAGCAACATGCAAAAGAACTACTGGCTGATTTTCATATAGCGCTGCGTTGATTCAGACTCATCACCTCAGGCCAGAGTTTCACGACTGCTTTAAGCATTTATTCAAACACCAGACTGAACTTAAAAGACGGGACAGCTATTATTCAAATGAGCCGCTGAAGGAAAAGCACATCAGGGATGATTTAGTAGAGCACATCTGGGGTCATCCTGATAAAATGTTGTGTATATTAAATGTTTTTGTGGATATATAAAGTTTGGGATGCTTTTATTCAGCAAGGATGCAATAAACTGATCGAAAGTGATAGTAAAGACATGTATAATGTTACATAAGATTTGTATTTCAAATAAATGCTGTTCTTTTGAACTTTATATTCATCAAACAATCCTGAAAAATCAAATGTGTCACAGTTTCCACAAAAACATGAAGAAGCACAACGGTTTTCAACATGGATAATAATCAGAAATGTTTGTTGAGCAGCAAATCAGTATATTATTATGATTTCTGAAGATCATGTGACACTGAAGACTGGAGTAATGATGCTGAAAATACAGCTTTGATCACAGAAATAAATTACAGTTTAACAGATATTCACTTAGAGAACGGTTATTTTAAATTTTAATAATATCTCACAATTTTACTGCATTTTTGATCAAATAAACGCAGCCTTGATGAACAGAAGAAATTTCTTTAACAAAAATAGTATATGTTTTTAGATGTTACGGTGAGCAAAGGTGTTTCCCTCACAAAAAGATTCAACACAGCATCTCTTATGATTAAAATAAATGTTTAGAAAGCTAAATATATATATTCTCTGTATAAATTAAAAATTTCAAAACAGGATGATTAAAAAAAAAAAAATCTCAAACATATTTCTTTGCCACAAGGAACCACAAACTAAACAGAAAACTAATAAATAAATACAATAATATTATAGTAAATAATTGTAAATAAAATAAAAAATAAATGTAAAAAATTATGTCTTGCATTTGAAGCGTTAGTTCCCCCATAAATGAAAATTCTGTCATTAATTACTGACCCTCATGTCGTTCCAAACCCGTAAGACCTTCGTTCATCTTCAGAACACAAATTAAGATATTTTTGATGATTTCCGAGAGCTCTCTGACCCTCCCATAGACAGCAAGGATATTACAACAATAAACGCTTCGTAATAAAATTACGGTTGAACCCCTGATGTCACATGGATTATTTTACCGGTCTACTTGCTACGTTTCTGGACGTTGATCGTGTAAGGATCCTTGCTGTCTATGGGAGGGTCAGAGAGCTCTCGGAAATCATCAAAAATATCTTAACTTGTGTTCTGAAGATGAACGAAGGTCTTACGGGTTTGGAACGACATGAGGGTGAATAATTAATGACAGAATTTTCATTTTTGGGGGAACTAACCCTTTGAGTGTCCAATGATTAAATGTCTCATTCTTCTCTGTATAGGATAATTGATGTGTTACTGGTTGGAAAGAGTCAACCATCATTCTTCTCTACAATCACAGGATTATCCAGCGTGATTCCAGCGGCCAGTTGCAGTCTCTCTGTCGTGATGAACATCTCTGAGAAAGAGCGCAAACCGAAGAAGCCTCACTACATCCCTCGTCCGCTGGGCAAGCCCTTCAGATACCAGTGCTTCCAGTGTCCCTTCACCTGCAACCAGAAATCACACCTGTTCAACCACATGAAGTACAACCTGTGCCACGTGTCCGTCTCCATCAGCCACAGCCGTGGTGGCCCAGCGCAGGAGGATACAGACGAGCGCTCAAGCCCTGATCCCTCGCATCCTCCGGCTCCGTCTCCAGATGTCTGCGAGGAAACCTCATCTCCTGTGTGCAAGCCTGAGGTGCTCCGTCCTCACGGTCCCGGGTCGGTCTGGAGGCCTGCCGCCGCTCTCCAGAATGAGCCGCACCTGCTGGAGAGAGCGGAGGGTTTCCCCTATCACCCGGGCTTTCATCCCCACGCCGCTCCTGCAGGTTTTCTCCAGCTCTATCCTCACTATCAGCCGTACATCTACGAGCCGTACGTCCTCGGACTGTGTCCTCAGATGTTGTTCCCGATGGAGGAGTATTTCAGGTACTACTACACGATCCCGGCTCACAGCTACGGTCCGCCGGAGCAAGCGCTCCTCTCCCCGTACTCTGTGATGGACGTGGGCTCTGCGTATGATCCGTACGCGCTCGCCATGAATCTGAAGGAGGTTCAGGTGAGTCCACAGACGGGACGCTCCACTGCCGGATCACCTGACAGACCAGACCCTTCCCACAATTCACAGCAGACACCAGATGAGAGGGGTGCAGCACCAGCCAGCCAATCAGAAGAGAGGGGTGGGGCCACACGAGCACAAGAGGACAGGAGTCTCCCAGAGAGGTCAGAACTTAATTAAATTAAATTATAAATAATCTGTAATCTCACTGAGGTCAGATCTTCCACAATTTAATTATTTTATTAAATCATTAAATTTACAATGTATAATCTCCATGAGGTCAAAGTAAATAATTAATTTAATTATACAGTATACATTAAGTTAATTATATACAATTATAAATGTACAAATTATTATTGATATCTTGACAAATTAAATAAAAATTATATTAAAAATTGAACAAACTTCCTAAGATCGGATCTAATACAAATGATTTATTAATTATTACTTTTACAATTTGTTTTATCATTTATTTAAAACATATAATAATAATTTTACAAATGATTGATAATTTGACAAAGTATTAAAATTAAAATTACATAAAAAAATCTCCCTGAGGTAGGATCTTTTACAAATCACAAATTATTCTACATAATTTTACTGTAATACATAATAAAAACTATACAAATTAATGTTAATAATTTCACAACATATTCACATAAAATTGCATTTAAAAAAAATGAAATAATCTCTCGATGGTCAGATCTTGTACAAAATTATTTATTAAATTATTAATTTCAACATTTATTATATTTTTTATTATTTAAAATTACAATTGTGTGTGTGTGTGTATATATATATATACACATTCTGTATTATTTATTTATGATACATTATTATAATATTACAAACGAATAGTGATAATTTTACTAAATAATAAATTAATTTGAAAATGTAAACTCAGATCTTTTTTAAATTATAAAATGATTCCTTTTACAATTTCTTATAATTTATTTATAATTTATGAATTTAATAAATTCATAATTTATGAATTTGCACAGGGCATCAGCTGCATCCCGAGAGATGGAGAGCGGGGGGAATGACAGACTTGATGTTCCTCTCAACCTCTCCAGGAGAGACAGTCCTCTGACGACTCGATCAGACACCCAATCACCCAGCGGCCTGATGAGTGAGGGGATTGTGGGTACAGTGTCATCACAAGAGGACGATCATTTACCTGTAGAGAAAACAGCTGCGTTCGCTCTCTGTCAGCTGGCTCAGTCCGGCGGTTCACACCTGAGCAGAAACATCAGTTACTCTGATTCAAGTGTCTGTCAGTCCTCAGTCCTCAGTCCAGCACCTGATGTGAGTGAAACAGCTTCAGATGTGAAACCAGGTGTAGGTGTAGAAGACTCCGCCCCTTCTGCTGACGCTACAGAAGTCTCCGCCCCCTCATCAAATATTCCACATCAAACACACGGAAAACACAACCTGAAGAGAAAACAGACGAGCAGCCGAAGCAAACACAACCTGAGGAAGAGAATTTGCCATTAATGTCAGAAAATCAACACAAAAAACTAAAATAACTCCAGTAAATGAGAGACTATAACCAATGAAGTTTAAATCTTTCAGGGAAACTCAGCTCTTATAAACTATCAAGTGAAGCACAGAATCATATTTATTTATACTTTTTTACTGTTAAAATTATTTTCCTTGCATTGATTTGAGGCTTTCTTACATGCAAAATAAAAAATGGTCGAACTGGTCTGAAATGACTGTTTTTTCATTCATGAACGCTTCAGTCATACTGTTCCAAGACCATTTAAACACAGGCCTTAACTTCAGCAAGATCTGCACACGAATGCAAGTCTGTTTATGCCAGCGACGCACATTTGAGTGAAGCAGGTGCATCTGAAACCTGATACACCGCTATAACACTGCAGCTATACAGTACAAACCTGCAGGTTCAGACATGCGACTTCAGTGAGACCGTTAAACCTGTCTCTCTCTCTCTCTCTACACACACACACACACACACACACACACACACACACACACAACAACACACAGTCAGCCACACCAACCACACCACACCACACGCACGCACACATACACACACACACACAAAACAGTCAACCAGCATACAACCAAACCACAAAACCCACACACACACACACACACACACACACACACACACACACACTGTCAGACGCACAGAGAGCTAACAGATCAGAATGACTCTACAATTACACTACGGCTGCTTATTAAGTTGAAGGGTTACTTCACCCCAACATGAAAATTTTGTCATTAATCACTTACCCCCATGTTGTTCCAAACCCTGTAAAAGCTTCTTTCCACATCTTGTTCGACTTAATCTTGTTCAGTTCATTTGTATTTTGAGACTTCATTCTCACAGTTTGCAGCATTTCATGACCCTCATACACACAACTACCAAAGAACAAGTCTCAAAATCCAAATGAACCGAACAAGATTAACTGGAACAAGATGTCAATAAATGCACACATCACCTGATCCACAAATGCACAGATTCCTTTTTGCATGAGCAATTTATGATATATTAATGCAGATCAGAAAATTTTTATATGCAAACATGTCTGTATTTGTTCAAATCTCTGCACAATCATTTAATCCTGAATTCCACAGACTCAAATTGAAAGGCATTTGTTTGTGGTTAGTAAGATACACGCATAAAATTTATGCAGTACATGGATAATTGTGCGTGTATCTATTAATCATTTTGAGTCTAATATCATCCCATAAAATTGTGTTCAGAAGACGAACGAAGCTTTTGGAATGAGGGTTTGGAATGACATGGGGGTAAGTGATTAATGACAACATTTTCATTTTGGGGTGGAGTAACCCTTGAAGCCGTGTTTCGCCCTCTAGTGGCAGTAGAAAGACACTTTCAAATTGATCATTAAGGAGCCACTTACTCCCATGGTAAAAAAAAAAAAGATTATATGAATATATCCACAAAAAAAAAAAACATTATAATCGCCACCAATAGACTTTAATCAACTTTGAAAGCCATATGGAAGTTAACGCGGATGAAAACGAGGCTGAAGGAGACAGTCACCTCACGACTTCCAAAACAGTTTTATGGAGTTGTGTCTACTTAAAATCCCCGTTTTTCCCGTCCTGGGAAGACGTATCATCAGCTGAACATGCATGTTAAAAAACAGCATATGATTGGTATGTTAAACATCAGCAAATTCCATTTGACTACTTAAAGGTTAGTTCACCCAAAAATGAAAACTCTCATTAATTACTCACCCTAATGTGTTAAGACCTTCCTTCATCCGTTACAGCCTCGTTTTCTTTCCTGTCAAAAATTCAAAAATGGCGGTACCTGACTATAAGGTCTAGGCTATATCTGAAAAAAAATAATAGGTTTCAAATGGCTAAATATTAAAAACGAAATCATAATTCTTCATATCCACCCAATTTTCAGAAATACAGTGCGTCTGAAATCGAGTAGGGACTATTTGAATTTGAACTTTCCAAATGCTAAAAAGTATGGTAGTATGAATATGGGTAGTATAAATGAAATTCATAAATCCTCTCCCATGGCCTCATGGGATGGTGAAGTGTCCATCAAATGCACACTTCAGAATCTCAGAATCTTCAGAAGTAGTAGGTCTTCCAGGTACTTTTCACCTATTGTTTTTCAAATTCAGACATACTTTATAACAGGGCAGTATTTGATTTCAGATGCAGTAACAGTGTTAAACGAATGAGGTTAGTGGAAAAAAAAAAAAGTAATTCTCACCTCGCATTCATTGTTTTGATTAGAATCACATCCGATCAGAATCGTCTGCTTTTTTGGTCCGTGTACGTTGCGTTCATTCGTTTTTTGATATAATATTGAAAATAGAAACGAGAAAAAGGCACCATTTTAATTTTTCAAAACAACGAAAAAACAAGAAATCGCCTTGATTTTCCGTTTTTACATTCATGGGTAGAAAATGGATAAACAGCTTGAGTGTTTGATTTCCACGTGTGGGGGGGAATTAAACGCCCCTTTCCACTGATTGGTCAAGCAAGGATCAAATGTTGCCGTCATCATGTCATCTTCAGTTTTGTGCAACATAATAAGAGTCCTCTGCTGTTAAAAGCGTTTATTGCAACTCCTGCATTCATCTCCCTCTCGTCAAACAACCAGACTAACAGATGGCTTGACACAAACCATACTGGAGCAGTGGCTAGACAGGGCTTTACTTCTGTGGCGATTCTATAATGCAAATATTAGGTGCTTATTGCAGAAGTGTGTATGTACCTCAGATCTGCAGCCAAATTACCCTTTTAGTCTATTTCTTTGGCGCACCGTGCATTTTATTTAGCTGTCCAGTTATCAAAATCTGTGTGGCAAAGCTGCGTGACATTTACATTAGTGTGAAGCGCAGACCAGTATCGATTTTAGTGTGAATGTAATGCTATCTTACCATTTTGATTATTATTTCGAGGTAGTTTTTTTTTTCATAGAAAAGTTTATATGATACTGTCATTATCTGATGTTACACGTATAAAATACATGCTATTTTTATAGAAAAGGGCATTTTTCTAACTTTATAAAATGTCTGTCTCCTTTAATATTAAATTCCTGAATTTAGTCAATATTTGAAAAATATGACATTATAGGTGTTACCAATTAAATCAGTGCCAACCAAAGCCATCTTTGTACTGTGGCACATAAGCTGCATCTTAAGTTTAATCTATGTATTTACACAATTAATGCTGCTCAGACGGCAGTATATGCATTAACACAGCAAATGCATTATGGAATGAGATTAATGTTTTAAATAAAAACATTTTGAATAGCCTACAGAAATATGAAATGAGTTACAAAATGAAACAATTGGATACTTGAATTACGAAGGTTATTTCGCCAGTAGGTGGCAGAGTCATTGTGTTGATGAATGAGTCAAGGCCTGCGTCCCAATGTGCATACCATCCAGCCTAAATTCTGTGATATTAGTAATTTGCAATACTATTTAGAGCAGATAGGGTGGATAAAAATGAATAAATTCAACCGATTCGTTCAAAATGCTGCTTTGTTCAGAAGCAAAGCAAATGGGTCATTGAACCACTCACAAACGATTCATTCAAAGACTTGGATTCATTCAAGAATGAAACACGTGTTTTAAGTCAAATAAAACACACTGTTTTGTGTCTAAAATTAAATCAATTTATACTCATTATTAATGAAACTGTACTGTCTAAAATAAAAGTTATGACTGCTGCACTAAAATCAATACTGGTCTGCGCTTCACTATAATGTAAATGCATTCGCCCCGTGTTGTCCAGTGCGTCAAGCAGCTTTGCCACACATATTTTGATAACTGGACAGCTAAATAAAATGTGCGGTGCGCCAAAGAAACAGACTAAAAGGGTAACGTAGCTGCAGATTCGAGGTACATATTTCTGCAATAAGCACCCAATACTTGCCATAGAGAATCCCCAGCGGAGAACTCTTATTCTGTTGATGACATGATGACGGCACCATTTGATCCTTGCTTGACCAATCAGTGGAAAGGGGCGTTTAATTCCCTCCCACACGTGGAAATCAAACACTCAAGCTGTTTATCCATTTTCTACCCATGAATGTAAAAACGAAAGATTAAGATGATTTTTTTGTCCTTTCATGTTTTTGAAAAGACAAAAAACGAAAATGGTGCTGTTTTCTTATGTTTCTGTTTTCAATATTAAATAAAAAAACGAATGAACGCAACGTACACGGACCTTTTTTTCTAATTTGTCACAGATAGTGAAAATGCAACTTTAATTATCTAAATATCAAACGCTTTATTTAATTGTACATAACTGAAATGTTGATCTATATTCATAATCCATAATTCCACAATTATAATCCCTCTACTGGACACATGATGCACATATGAGAGCTGAGGGGAAAAATAGCGTTAAAAGTGAATAACATTAATTTATTAGTGTCTTTAATACACACCATTTAACTCATAGTAGATTCAAGGATTAACCTGGTTCTCCTTTACTAGGACACACTGGATGGCTACTCAATAGCAGTGATTAACAGTAAAGCTGGTACTTGTTCTTCAATCACTTTTCTGAGTGGAGGAAATAACAGCATCAGATTATTCAGCATTGACTTATATTGAGTCCGTAGCGATTATAAAACACGTCCCTTTCAGACAGACGGCCATCAGTGAGTTTTAATTGGCTATGCAGGTTCCTGTGGGCGGCACTCCTGAGATCCGAACAGGAAGTGAGGCGCCAGCCCCAGTGCATTGTGGGACTGTCGGTGAGACAGGCACGTGGAGGAGCTCGGTTACAATCAGTGCCGGATCTCATCACGCGAGATCCATCGATTGAAGGCAACAGAAAGGAAACGAGGAGGGAGATGTTTGAGGAACGAGGGGAGGACGGTGAGTTTGTTCCTGGTGGAGATTCATTAGTTCTGTTGTGTTCCTGAAATGTACCCCCGTTTAGACAGCGTAGGGTGTTTTCGACTGAATTATTGACATTTAACCCCTCCGTAAGTTGATTAGCAGCATGCTGATCCTGTGCAGCAGAAGAGCAAAGCGTCGAGCCAACATCATAAAGTCAACAGAAAATGACGTTTACGACTCATAATGTGCTCTAATTCTGGATATTGAGTTTGGATTTTATCCATCGGGATTTGAGTAGATGGTAGAAAGTGGATGTTGCATACCAGAATGGCTATATTGTTGTCATTAGCATTATATTAACCAGCATTAAGTTACTATGTTAACTATTTGTGAAAAACTACCTACATTAGTAGTCTTAAGAATGCCCAGGTAACTATTTGGCTATCAGTTAAAATTATTATTTTTTTCCCCAGGGGCCCGTAAGAGACTTTTGGAAAAGTTTGGAAAAGTTTACAGAAAAACTGTTAAAAATAATAATTAAAAAAATAAGATTGAACAAATAAATTTGATTAAAATACATTTTAAAAATGATTTTGAGATTTTGAATAAACTAAAATATTTAAATGAATAAATACATAAATAAACCAAGAGTATCTAACTAAAGTACTATAGCAAGTAGAAAAAAACAAAACAAAAAAACAGTGAAACATAACTAATTATTTTCCAAATAATATTTTATACATATTTAATTTTTACAGTATCAATTGGGTCTTTTAACATGAAAAAATATATATCTGTATTTTAAAATTTATAATGAGGTTGATTATATTTTTGGGGTCTGTGGCATCTAAAAGATTGAAAACCCCAATTGGAAATTTTTATCGTATTTTGATTATGACCAAAAGTTTTTGAAATAGCATGCATTGATGACATAATAAGTGCACAATAATACCAGGATTGTGTGTTAGGAAAGTAAACAGAGTCAGTTTTGATTTCATGTTGACTTTAAGCTCGATATAAATATGATAAACCAGGCTGAGCTATTATCACGCAGAATACAGACGCACGCACGTAAATTAATAAAGTCAGCCAGCATTAAATGTGTATCATCATATTGGAAAAGTACTTTCACTAAAAACAGGCCCGGAATTGTTCTTTAGGCTTCAGATCAGCTCTTCGGTCCCTTCACACTGAAACTGAATCACTATAATCCAGTTCCAGTCTCCGTTTTCCATTCTTTTGGCTTTAAATCAGCTCTTCAGCCTGTTCACACTGAAACCAAATTGCTGTAATCCAGTTTCAGTATCCATTTCTCATTCTTTAGGCTTTAAATCAGCTCTTCAGCCTGTTCACACTGAAACTAAATCACTATAATCTAGTTTCAGTCTCCATTTCTCATTATTTTGCCTTTAGATTAGCTCTTCAGTCTATTCACACTGAAACCAAATTGCTCTAATCTAGTTTCAGTCTCTATTTCTCATTCTTTAGGCTTTAAATCAGATCTTCAGCCTGTTCACACTGAAACTAAATCACTATAATCCAGTTTCAGTATCCATTTCTCATTCTTTAGGCTTTAAATTAGCTCTTCAGTCTATTCACACTGAAACCGAATGGCTGTAATCCAGTTTCAGTATCCATTTCTCTTTCTTTAGGCTTTAAAGGTGGGGTATGTATTTTTTCAAAAACGCTTTAGAAAACTGAGTCGGGCCCAGTACCAAAACAAACTTGTAGCCAATCAGCAGTAAGGGACGTGTCTACTCATGATGCGAGGAGAGAGCTCTCATCGGTGCACATGACAGACATTAGCCGAGCCGAGCGATGACAGAAAGATAGAGATGGCGGATAAAAAACAAAAGAGGAAAATGTCTGCGGAACAAAAGAAGGCTTACACCGTGTCTACACTGCACCGCAACAGCTAAAGTCTGTCTAGACTGGACGCGACAAAGCGACCATTGAAAATCATTTGAAATTTGTGTCAATATGTCATAAATAGAACATGGCAGCAGTTTACTGTCGGGGATTTGTCGTGTCCCATCCAGTGTAGACAGCATCACTGATTATAATGAGTTCTATTGTATTTTGTCGCACCGCGCCGCTCGCGTCCGGTGTAGACACAGTGTTACGATAAGGCAAGAAGTAGGACCCGTGTAAATATCGGATCAGCTTTCCAGCGCTGGAGAGAACTCAAGGAGCAGGAAGGCCTGCGATCGGACGCCGAGGTTGCTTTGTTTCTTCTTGATAGGTGAGTAACATTGGTTTTGCTTTGTTTCACAGAACTAATCGTTTCCTGGGTTGCGTACGTATGTGTGGGGCGGAGCTATCAAAATAGGGGCGAGACCCTTTTGGGGTAGGGGCGTGTTTGTTTTGGTGATTTCAAATATCAACACTTGCTACCAGAAATCACTTACCCCACCTTTAAATCAGCTCTTCAGCCTGTTCACACTGAAACCAAATCACTATAATCCAGTTCCAGTCTCCGTTTCCCATTCTTTTGGCTTTAAATCAGCTCTTCAGTCAGTTCACACTGAAATCGAATTGCTGTAATCCAGTTTCAGTATGGTTTCAGAGGAAGTGCAGTTCCTCAGAGGAAGGGGTTGTGGCTTTGGCCGGGGTGCTGTGTTTGTCGGGTGGAGGGCGTGAGGGGCAGCAGCGGCTGTGGCAGGTTGCTGGGCAGGTCCAGCAGGCCGTGGGGCGGCTGTGTGAAGGATGAGGGCAGAGTCTGGGGCTTCTGCTGCAGGATGGGCAAAGGGAGGGAGGCGCTGTAGGACAGAGCGTGAGCCGGCAGCGGCGACGTGGAGTGAGGACGCATCTGATTCAGAGTCAGTCTGGGCTGCTCACAGTGGAAGGGGTTTGTTGGAGACGGCGTGCTCAGACCTGCACGGGACACAAAATATCATTATACTGTAGACTATTCTGCCCACCGAGGCTGCATTTATTTGATTAAAAATACAGTAAAATCAGTAACATTGTGAAATATTATTACTATTTAAAATAGTAATATGTAAATATCTGTTAAAATGTAATTTATTTCTGTGGTCAAAGCTGAATTTTCAGTATCATTACTCCAGTCTTCAGTGTCACTTGATCCTTCAGAAATCATTCGAACATGCTGCTCAACAAACATTTTTGGTATCATGAATATTATCAATGTTGAAAACTGATGATTTTTTTTTTTTTTTGGAGATCGTGATACATTTTATTTTTCACGACTGACAGATGAGTATAAAGTTCAAAAGAACTGCTATTATTTGAAATAGAAATCTTCTGTAGCATTATAAATGTCTTTACTGACACTTTTGATCAATTTAATGCTTCTTTGACATATAAAAGTATTAATTTATCTCTCAGAAATACTTACTTATCCCAAACTTCATATATCTGAGAAGCAAAACTGCACAAAAAGACTATTCATATAATGTATTTATCTTAAATTTACTTTTTCTTCTTTCCCAATGGCAAATCATATTCACTGGCTTTAACATAAATCTCCTTAAATTTTGTTAGATTCATGCCTAAAATAAATAAATAACTATTGTGCATTCACTTCACAAATACTGACCAAATTTTCTCATTAAAGCAACTTTGTAAAAACTTTTTTTTATCACTATTTACCCATTGCTGAAAAGGTCATTGTTATTTAAGAAAACAAATCAAATAGAATATGATTTAATATATCTGATAAAATAAGACATTCAAAAAGTTTAATTGTTAAATTGTAAGGAGTGATCTTGCACTGGAAATGCAAGTGCTTAAGAGTATTCAGTTTGAAATAAAAGTATTTGGCTTCAAAAGCACTTAAAGGTGCCGTAGAATGCATTGATACAATATTTTAAATTGTTCTCTGATATCTACATAGAAGGTATGTGGCTTAGGTAAGGGCAAAAATACTCCAGAAACAGTTTTATATGTCCATTTACAACCCTAGGATTTCTCCCCAGAATGAAACGGTCTGTTATTGGCTTATTTGGAAGGGTCATGAATAATATAGTTGAGCTTTGCTCTGATTGGCTGTTTCACAGCGCGGCTCATTTCAGTAGCTCACACAGCAAACAGATCTCTACTGTCCGGCGTGAACGATGGAGAGACAATTCAACCTTATATGTTTGAGCCTGTATCAGACGAAGATACAGATTTTGAGAGATTTTGCAAGAATGTTTAGCGTTCGTGGTCTGAACATGATTGCTACGAGATGCTGGTGGAGTGAACGAGGCTTGAGAGAGAGAGTTGTGAGTGAGGGCGCGGACGCGGACGCAGCCTCTGTGTTGCCAGATCCAGCTGTTATAAGCGTTTTTGGACTTGTCTCTTCCACTTTTTTTGACACTTTAAAAAGTTAATAAAGTACGACATTGCAGTTGAGGGTCAGCAATATCTTTATCTTATCTTAATTGCGAAAAAATGGAAAATTTCAGTTTATTTTTATTTATTTATCGTTTTTTGTTTGTTTTAATAGCAATATCTGGCAACACTGCATCGATGATTCTGCTGTGCAGGTCCGGCTGGCCTAGAACATGGGCTGGGATACATTATGCAAATGTTGGGGGCGTAAACATTAATGATCCCGACTGTTACGTCACAGTCGGTGTTATGTTGGGATTCGCCTCTTTTTCAGTGGTCTTTTTCACACACAAGATTTACATAAGAAGGAGAAAACAATGGTGTTTGAGGCTCACGGTATGTCATTTCCATGTGCAGAACTCTTATTATTCAACTATGCCAATGTAAATACAGTTTTCCATTCTATGGCACCTTTAAGAAAAATATAAATTCCCCAAAATAATAAGCGTGTCTGGGTGTGAATGTTTTCCTACCTGACAGGAAGGGGTTTTTGCTCTTGACCGGCGGGTTGGTGGGAATGAGCGTGTCCAGGTTGACGAGGGAGGCAGCGGTGGGGCCGAGGAATGCTTCGGGGGTCCGGCACTGTCTGGGGGTCACTGCGTCCAGAGGAGGCCCGAGACGAGAGAGGTCAAAGGTCTCTGGACTGTCATTTCCACGTCCATTCACTTGAGCACCCACCACCAACTCACCGAACTGATCGGCATCTGAAATGAGAGATGTGAATGAGCTTCAGCTCGACTCAGAGAGGAAAACGATTGTGAAGAGGGTCTGGTTTGGTGTGATGAGGACCTGCAGGACTCTCACAGCGAGGGCTGAAAACTCGGTTTGGCCCCGGCTGCTCCGCTCTAGGCTCCTCCCCCTCCACTCTAAGCTCCTCCCCCTCTGGAATAGTAAACGGGTCCTTCACACTCAACACTGGAATGAAGTGCAAAGAATCTAGAGATGGATCTCTAGGGCTACACATATTTACTTATTTAAAGTGAAAAACTGTGCCTTTTTTCTTGCAATTGTGAGTTTACATCTCACAAATAATAAAAAAAAGTTACAATTGCGAGTTTATGAGATAAAAAGACAATTACAAATCAAAAATGTATCTCACTTTGGTTTTTAACATGAGGTATTGTACCTGGTCGCGCTGGGCTCCTCCAGGCTTTTTCATCCATGTTAGAGGTGGAGTTTGAAGGTGGTGCATCCCAGGGCTCAGGAGGTGATTGGTGGGTTCCCCACGGGTGGGCGGGGCTACTGGAGGAAGGGCGGGCCGTCCAGGGACCATCAGCCACTGGGTTACTAGACTTAACTACAGCTGAAACAAACAACCAAATCAAAATACATTCTCACAAAGAATCCTTGAAATATTTGTGTCTTACTGTTGAGTTAAAATATCGAAAACCCCCCAAAACAAAATTTTATTTTATTTTATTTTATATATCTTTACATTCTACCTTGAAATGTGGTTGAAATAATGTCAGTTGTTTTTTTCAATGTTTATATAAACAATGCCGAAATAAAGTTTAATGCTAAATAGTTTTAACCAGTTAACAAAACACTAATAAATCAATGTTGAAATTGAATGAAACCTAAAGAAGCGTTCACACTGTGACCACAAGATATTTTTTAGATATTTTTACTTTATAAAAACTTGTTGAATCAACATTTAATGGCAAATAGTTTTAGAAGGTTTACAAAATATTGATGAATCAACTTTGACATTTGAACAAGATCTGTACGAAAAATAAGACGTTGAAACAATGTTGCGATATCAACACAACCAGATCAAAAAACATCATCAGTGCACTGCGGAAAAGTATTTTTGTGTGTTGCTTCTCAAATACAAAGTCTAAAAATCCTTAAAACAAAATACATTTTTGGGATACGTTTACTTTGACCTTTTTACTTTTTAAGAGCAATGATTCGATTTGCAAAATCAAACAAAAATCAACATCTATAACCTTGATTAACCCATGAATGAATGATGAAACTGTGACTGGGAAGTCAAAAAAGATTAATTAAACATTAACAAAAAATCATATTTTTCCAGTTTTAAAGTTGAATAAAACCTTAAAAAGCAAGAAATTTGTGGCGATAATAATTTTTAGTAATAATATTTTATTTGACCAACTGTCTACGCTGAAATGTGTTGGAAATAATCTCAGTTAATGTCAGTTTCAGTGTTGATAAAAACATTCAAACAATGTTTATCGTTGAATAGATTTAAAGTGTTAACAAAATACTGATGCATGAAAGGTGTAAATTTTACTTGACTGACCATCAACGTTGAAAGGTGATTGAAACAATGTCAGTTGTTGCTTGAACGTTGATCAAAACGCTGAAACAACGTTCAAACAATACTGAAACATGTTAAATATTAATGTTAAAATGTTATCAAAATACTACTACTTCAATGAAACCTAAAGAAGTGTTTGCACTGTGACCTCAAGATATATGCGATGACGTTGAGGAATCACGAACTCTTATTAAAACTGATGGACTGTGAATCACAGCACTGACCGACAGACTCCCAGGGGTCAGAGTTCACGGGGCAGACGGGCGGGGCATCCCAGGGGTCGTCGCTGGCCGGTGCGGCAGGCGCGGGGCCGAATATATCCACCAGATCAATCATGGCCGACTGCGAGAGGAAATCAACGGTGAGCCGCTCAGAAGCTCAGCAGATCATACAGGTGTTGAGTGTCTCTCTCACCTCTGGAGGCCGCGGGTCTCGCTCGCCCTTACTCTCCTCCAGAGCCTCTCCTCCAGAGTCGTCCCCCTGACGGCTGCGCTGCTCCTTCAGGAGACAAAACAAGCTCAGCACCAGAAGATGAAGCCCATGCTGTTCGTTAGTGCAAGGATTAATTAGGATGAAAAGAGCAGGAGGTTAATGAGCTCCGTGACATTCACAGACAACACTGCAGGAGAAATACCGCTAGAGATCAGAGAAGAAGAGGGAAGACATAGTTAGTACAAGCTAGACAACGACGTTCAAACATGCAAAATACTGAAAATAAAGAAAGAAACTGCAAAGGTTAAAAATCTGTGTTGTTAATAGTTTAATCCAGTGCTTCTCAAGCTTTTTGACCGAAGGGCCCACGATGTCAAACATATTGGCTTGTTTTCAAACTTTTTTATTAACAGTAAACACTGGGAGTATTGATATATTATGTAATATTGTATTAAAATAATCAACTGTGATTCGTTTTGTGACTTAAGAAGTTTCAAGAACTGTATGCTCTTCAATTAAAAGAAACAGTTATTGTGGGGGGAAATATTTTTTTTGTATAATTTATTATTTTGATTATATTATAATGATACATATTTTTACATTATAATTTTATATAAAATATATTTTAGTTTTTACATTTTAATTGTGTTTTTCTTAGCACTTTAATTTAGAGTTTGACTGCTGTAATATATTAACAATAATGAAACAAATAGCTACTGAGGAGGAAAAATAATTATTAATTAACAAATAATAATTAATATGATTAATTAACAATATAATTAAACAATTTTTTATATTTTTACTTTTTATATTATATTATATTCAGTGTTGGGCACGTTACTTTAAAAAAGTAATTAGTTATAGTTACTTCTCACAAATAGTAACTGAGTTAGTAACTGAGTTACATCATTATAAAAGTAACTAATTACCAGGGAAAGTAATTATTGCGTTACTTTAAAAAAAAAAAAATCAAATGTCAAATAACTTGGATGCCCCAATATTAAATATGTTAAATGAATGAAATGGACACTAAATAGAATAAATTATTATTATAAAACATTGTACATTAATCAACACTATTTATCTACTGACACTTAGCATCAGTTAGTCAAGCATTATAATATGATATTATGATAATTTAGCATTATATGATGATAGAACTTTAGTAATTAGAATAAACAAGTATGAATTCATATTTGTCATGTTGACTGAACTTAGGACTGGTGCTTAAGATATTGTTTGTCATTTAGTGTTTCTATAAAAAAAGGGGGAAAATGATAAGATAACAAAACTACTACGAATTATACTACACTAATAACAATATAAAACGCACTAAGGATTAATGAGCTGCTGGGTTCATGAATATTAATCAGGTTGTCTGCGTTCGCTTGAATTGATTCGCTGAAATCAAAACAGGGATGATAATAGGTGAGCGCCGGCCAATGAGATTGTCTTTTGCGCATTAACTCCGCCCACTAACAGAGAACCCGGCAGTTCTTAAAAGCTGAAGAATTCCAAAGGAACTCCGTTATTTGACACGAAAACACAACAAAGAATATCGTTTACATGTAGCGCGTCAATTCTGCATGTTATGAAAGACTCTCTCGCTCTGTATCTGTGTGTGTGTGTGTGTGTTTGTGTGAGACAAAGCTATGGCGAGTCGTGCGCTTCACACTAGAGTTTACGGTACGTCAAATACAGCTACACTGCGCATCCATTCAACTGTAAAATAAAATGATAATAATATTATAATAAATTATAGTAACGGCACATTTTATTGTCAGTAACGGTAACGGCGTTGTAACGGGGAAACAGTAATTTGTTTGATTACTCATTACTGAAAACAATAACGCCGTTTATTTATAACGCCGTTATTCCCATCACTGATTATATTATATTTGTTCTGATATTATAATTTTGCATATTAAATACATTTCTGTTTACATCTTGATTTTGTGTTTTTTGCATTTTAATTTAGTGTTTGACTGTTTCAATACATCAATAATAATAATTGTATTAATAATAATAAAAAAATTCCCCTTGATTTCAAGAACGCTGTTATTTTTTATTATTTGTTAATTATTATTCATTATTTTTTGTTTTTATTTTAATATAATGCATATTGTAATATTATATATGGACTAAATTTCAGTTTACAACTTTTTTTTCTTTTGAATTTGTAGTTTGAATACTTTAGATATTTTTGAGGCGTCCCGGGTGAGAATCCTGAAACACACGGCGGTTCCTCGGATACCTGCGCAGAGCTACAGGACGTCCTGCTGCGTCTCCTTGACAACAGCGAGCGGCAGGCAGTGATTGGCTGCTGTGGAGGGGCGTGTCTGCGCTGGATGTGGGTTAATCAGGGTTATTTTCAGTGTGGTTTCTGCTCCTCCACTGCGTCCTGTGGGAACGCAAATATCCCTGAAACAGCAGCAAAACTCCTGCTCCTCACATTTCCTCCTCTGTGCATACAGAGCTGCTCGCCGTCCTCTCACACACACACACACACACTCGACCGGCTCGTGATTCAGAGATGGAAACGCTCCAGCTGCTGCATGCTGGGAATGAAAAGCCTCTCAAACACCACAGAAACTGAAGACACACAGGATCATTTACAGTTCATTTAGGGAACCGTCTACTGTAAAGAAGATCAGGATTATTAGTGTACACTACAACTAACAAACCTAAAGTTAGTAGGTAAAAAAAATAAAATTATTATAAAATTATAAATAAAATGTAAAATATATGTAAGATGAAAATTGAAAATGCATATATTTTTTTTAAGAAACCAAACAATGACCTAAAATGATTGTAATATAATAAAATATAAAGTTACAATATAATACAAGTTATAAGTTATACTATAATAAACATAAATAATACATGTATAATCAAGGACAAGCAGTTTGAACAATGGATGAATAGATAATATACAATTACAAATAAAAAATATGAAAATATATTTTAAGACACCTAAAAATGGTTGAAAAAAATAAACTAACAAAACAAATTAATTAAAAATGAACGTCGTAAATAGTAATATAATTAAATAGAAATAATTATAAACAAACATACAATGATAAATAAAATAAATGTAATACACATTAAAACTTTCTAAGAAACCTAAAATGGCAAAAAGATAGCTTTAAATAAATGAAATATGTGCTACATTATCACATAAAATAATTATTGCATAATGATAAAAGTAATTACAAATATATTAAAATATTTTATGAAACTTCAAAATTGTTAAAGGGGTCATCGGATGCAAAATTCACTTTTCAAGTTGTTTGAACATGAATGTGTGTTGGAAGTGTGTGTACACATCCATCCTATAATGATAAAAATACACCCAGTGTTTTTTTTTTAAATCCCTATTTTAAAATCCCCTTTCTCAAATCAGGCTGTTCTGAGAGTCCTGTCAGAATGACATAGTTCTGCACAGGCCCCTCCCACGATAGTTGATTGACAAGACCGTCTTACCTTAGACCCGCCCTGAGTGAGCTGAGAGCTCCGCCTCCGGTGCAGGGGAAGACAAGATGTCTCCGATTAAGTGATTGAGGTGTTTTGTTGTTGGATGTAATAATGAATATAGCAGTTGTCATTTACTCCTGACATCTGAGCCACTGAAGACACAGAGGATTAACTTTACTTTCGTTTTGAAGTGAATGAGCCGATCCCCGATCTGCCTAAATGCATGATGTTCGCCCGAATCATTTGTGATCCAGCTTCACCTACAGAAGTAGTGAGTATAATGTTTTTTTTTACGAATCTTTACAAATCGCCTTTCCTAATAATGTGCTAGTTATCCAGTTTCGCGGCTTGAAGTTACTCCACGGAAGAGAGGGGCGGAGTCAGCAGAGCTCATTAGCATTTAAAGCAACAAGGACTAAAAAATGGCTTGATGAAAACAGAGCTGATTTTGACAGGGTAAAGAAGGTGTTTTTACACTACCATTGAGAAATTTTAACCAAAGTATGTTATAGACTTTTCATTAAGACCCTAAAAACAGGCTTTCCTGTAGCTCAAATAGTAGAGCATGGCGCTAGCAACGCCAAGATCATGGGTTCGATTCCCAGGGAAAGCAAGAGCTGATAAAATGTAAAACTGTAACTTGAATGCAATGTAAGTTGCTTTGGATAAAAGCGTCTGCTAAATGCATAAATGTAAATGTAAATGTAAAAAATCATATCAACTTGTGGAAAATGGGCATCCGATGACCCCTTTAAAATAATATGTTCAAATAAATAAAAAATATAAATGTAATAAATTGTAATAAAATATAAATAATAAAATGCATAATATGAAATAATAAGGAATATCTTTGTGTACCTCTCTGCTCATGGCCAGCGCGAGCTGCAGCTGCAGCTCTTCTTCTCCGCTCGTCTGCGGTCGAGTTTGCTCCAGATCAGACGCTCGAGGAGACGAGGAGGACGCTGACAGACACACAGACAGAGGATCATTCATCTTTATAGATATGATTGATGTTGCTCTGAGGGGCTCTAATACCATCATAATCCATCAGCATCATCTCACTTCAGATTTTATTATACTGTCAGTGTGTGTGTGTGTGTGTGTGTGTGTGAGTGAGTGTGTGTGTGTGTGTGTGTGTGTGTGTGTCACGGCCTCATTAGACTACAAGCATTCGAGCACATGGCAGCAGCAGCTGTGATGAGACTCATCAGTGCAGAGAAAACCACTAATGTCTTTATTATTAGCTATGATAAATATGAGGATGCCACTTTCAGACAAAAAAAAACTAATAAATAGTCTGGGAGTGACATCCTAAATATTTTTACACATGTATATGTATATATTGTTTTTAAATATATATTTTTATTACATATTTAATAGTTTTCTATTTTATTATTGCTATTTTTATTTTATAATTCTATTTATTTATGTTCTCTGATGTGGTCATATATATTTTTATTTATAGATCTACATTTAAGACATTGCCCCTTAAATAGCTTAAATGCAATTTAATTAAATTAAATAAAGCAATGAATTAAATGAATGAACAGTACTTTCTCAGGTGAGTGTACTGTAAGTACAGGTAAGTGCACATATTGTAAAACAAAATGCAACCATTTTTTTTTTTGTTCAGTGTTGAAGTACATCATGAACATAATTCAGTATCATCACTATAATTTAGTTAACATATTACATTTGTTGCTAAATTAAATATTAAATAAAAAAAAAAAAATTCCACAGCAAAACGAAATCATCTTGTTGTACCTGATTGTTTGTTTGTTTTTAATCTATCATTTTCCTTGTGAATGTTGACAGCCTGTAAACGCTGCCTCTTGAGTGAACACGAGCTGAAAGTGAGAGCTCATCAGTTATGGGCTGGTAATATTAATGAGAGTGTTACAGTTGAAGGAGGTCGGTGATCCTCTGGAGCGGCTGAAGTCTTCTCCGTACAGAGCGTTCATGCTGGGCTGGCTGCTGCGTCTGCTGGGGTACGCCGGGGGAACGCCGCTCGCCCCGCTCGCCCCGCCGCTGCCCGTCATCCTCTCTCTGGTCTTGAGCGCCTGCGCCCGCTCCAGCCTCAGACGCTCCTCGTCCCGCAGCAGCGCCACCAGCTGCTTGGCCTTCTCGCGCACGTTCACGCCCTGGTCGCGCCCGTCCCGGTCCACGTACTGGAAGTCCCGCAGCGTCTGGATGGTGAAGGCGTTCTCGCGGCACTGCTGGGCCACGCGCTCCGAGCCCGTCTTAGCCAGATAGTCCAGCAGCGTGAGCGCCTGACCACAGATACACCAGATCACGGGTTACTGAGCATTAACACTAGAGCAGTGCTTCTCACTTTTAGACGCTGTCCAGAAAAATATTTAAACTTTCCACAGATTAAAATACCAAACTGAAATCATTTTAATTATGATTAAAATAAATGTCAGGAATCCAATTGTAAGCTGAATGTTGTTCAGGGTTTTAAACCAATAATATATATTTTTTTCAGTCGTTTGGTTTACTAGGTTAAGGTTAAAGAAGCTTGTTTTTTCTTTTACTTTCACTTTTACTCAATTTCTACTGAAAAAAAGTAGAGCTTATTTTAGAGTTTTGCATCACTAGAAAAATGCATATTATCTCTGACAAATAAAATGTAAATTATATATTTTTAATTAACTTTTACATTTTAATTAAAATTAATAGCAGGTATGTTTTTTTATTAGGCTAAAAATCAATAACCACTAATTTTACCAGAAATAAACGAAAAATAAACTAAAATTAACACACATTTTTAAAATTAGGAATCACTTGAAATCATGAATTAGACTAGAATAAACTATATGTATATATAACACTTCTTAAATTAGGCTAAAAATCACTTGAAATCATAAATAAGAAATACACTAGAAACTCAAAAAATAACACTAGAAATAACTTGCATTAGAGTAGAAATAAATATGTTTAAATTATTAAAAATAGAACATTAAAACATTTGACCAGAAATCAGTAGTTAGATTTAAAATTACAAATATTTTTTTTTATAAATTAGGCTAGAATACATGTGAAATCACTAACAAGACTAGAAATAAATAAATAAATAATAATAATAAAAATCAAACATTTGTTTAAATTCAGGCTAGAAATCACTAGTCTAGTAATTAGTCATTAATTAAAAAAAATATTTTTTTAGCTTTTTTATTTTTATTTATTTTAATATCATTAATTAGACTAGAAATTCAGTAGAAATAAACTTCCACTAACACTTTTTGTTTTAATAACCCTTAAAACTAACTAGAAATCACTAGTTAGATCAACTTCTTTCTCCATATGATTTTCTGAGACTGTGAATCCTGGTTCCTCAGAGGTAACACACAGCTGTTGAGGGATAACTTCATCTGCTGTAGCTCATGTTAACACACCTTGTAGACGTGTCTCCAGTTCTTGCCGTGGTCGTTGAGGCGCTTCCACACCATGGCCATGACCTCGCTGAAGGCCACCACACTGAAGGTCAGCTCGGAGATCTCAGACATCAGTGAGCTGGACGGGCCCCAGGGGTCGTTAGAGGTGGCCTCGCGCACCTTGATCTCCGCGTCCGAGTAGTTGTGCACGATGTTCTTCACCTGCCGCCGCAGGGCCGAGGTCGTCATGGTGACAGCGAGTGTGTGAGCGAGCGGCGGATCCCAGACGGTCAGAGCTGAGACACACACATTTACACCACAAATACTGTTAATACTTGCTGGAATATTCATGGTTTTTAAATACATCTCTTCTGCTCACAAAGGATGCATTTATTTGATTAAGAATACAGTAAAAACTGTAAAGTTGTGAGATATTATTACAATTAAAATCAGCTGTTTTCTAAGTGAATATATTGTGAAATGTAATTTATTTCTGTGATCAAAGCTGTATTTTCAGCATCATTACTCCAGTCTTCAGTGTCACATGATCTTCAGAAATCATTATAATATGCTGATTTGCTGCTCAAGAAACATTTACTGATTATTATCAATGTTGAAAACAGAATATTTTTGTGGAAACTGTGATACATTTGATTTTTCAGGATTCACAGATGAATAGAGAGTTCAAAAGAACAGCATTTATTTGAAATAGAAATCTTTCATATTATAAATGTCTTTACTGTGACTTTTGATCAATTCAATGCATCCTTCAAGAATGAAAGTAATTATTTTTAGAAGTGTCTAAAAGAAAACATAACATGAAATGTGTAATAATTCAACATTTTGACTTCAAAATTAGTTTGAAGTTATGTCTAAATGGCAATGTTTTATATGTAATGAATATTTTCATTACATTTTTGTTAACTGAAATAAACCTGAAATAAAATAAAATAAATAATATTAGATGAGAAACGTAAACTTCAAAAAAAGAAAAAGAAAATTGAAACTTTTGGTAACACTTTAATTTAAGGTGTCCTTGTTAAACATGTTACATGTACTTTCTATTATAATAATTAATTATGCAATTATTTATTACCCTAAACCAAACCCTCCTCCTAATCCTAACCACATAGTAAGTACATGTAGTTAATTAATATTACTTAGCACTTAAATGTATAATTACACCTTAAAATAAAGTGTAACCAAACTTTTGCCTTGGCAACTAGTGGATATAAAATAAGTTTAAGTATTATAATTTCTATAAGTAAAACTGAAATAAAGCCGAATAGAATTATTTACAAAAACCTTAATATATAAAAATGACAATAGCACATGACTAAAATTTACTTAAACTTCAACTATATGAAAATAGAAAATATATAAATAAATGCTATTTTGAAAAATGTATAGCTATATAATACTATAGAAATAATAGTAAAATAACAGTGTTCAGAATATGCTAAAATCTTGTTTATTGTTGGTGCATTAATAGTGTGATTTCTCAATTAACAATGAACAGAAAATAAATACAACGCATTTTAAAGAGCTGAATTTTATTTACAAAAGGAATGTGCTTTTAAATATTCAGTCTTATAAAATGTGTTTCCTTATATAGTCCATGGTCATGTATGAATGACACTGAAGAGGTCAAAGGTCATTTACCAAACATCAGTTGTTTGCTGTAGTTTGTGTGGTCTGTAGAGGGTTAATGAACTTTTGAACACATAAACAGAAGCAGTTCTAATTAAAAATGCCCCCCTCCCTCTTCATTTGCAGCGAGAGGAGAGCGATTACCATTTTCAGCTTCATCAATAATTCAGCTCGGCTCTCCAGTTAGCACTTATGTAAAAAAATACACGGCCACAGGAAGTGGATCGGCGCGGAGAGATGAGCGTTATCTGTCCGTCAGACTCCAAAAACAGACCCTGAATTCACCCGAGCAGCCAAACATCCTGCAGACGGCATCTGCGTTCCTGCGCTCGCAACCTCAAGGTGATGGGTTCGATCCCCAATGATTAATGCATCTGAAATGTAGGGCCCTATGATTTCTGCGATGCAGAAAACACGGACAGAATCACTGTCGTCTCAATAAATGAAGACATAAATACATCTACAACATCTCCAGAACTGTTCTGAGAGTATTCTTCATCTGAGAGAAACTAGATCATATACACTCAGAAACTTAAACGTATTCACGACAACCCGTCAAAATAAAAGTATGGTTTAACTTGAAGAAGTTGTGCCAGAAATATATTAGCCTTACTTACATAGTAGAATGTACTACTACTAAAATTATTAAAACTTTAGTTTTTAAGGAATAATCAAAACAATAAAAACATGTCTTCCATGTTTTAATTTTAATAGTAAATTTAATAGTAAAGTTTTTAAATTTTTCTGATAACCAGAAAAATTAATATACAGCACATCATTTCTGAGGGGAAAAATCATAAAGCTATTGTAAGAATCAATTTGAATAAACTAAGTTGTTTTTATGCATTCAAATAATTAACATGTTAAAACACAGAATTTGGTAACAATAAAAAGATAAGGTGAGGAAAAAAAAAATCATAGGGCCCTAAACATGTAATTTTTATTAAACTTTTAATAAATTGATGTGAAATTGTACAAGTTTCATGTTTTTAAACAATTAGACATGTTTTTTGATTAACAAAATTGCATTTAACCATTAAAAAAGGAGTCCAGAACAAATGAAATGGAAAAAATGGAATAAAAAAAAAAAAAACTGAATTTGGGAGAAAATAAAATGGATTTCACAGGGCCCTAGAAATGCTGCTGAAAGCATCTGCTAAATGAATAAACGTGTCTTTGACTCAGACGTGAGTCGCTGTTACCCATCAGCCCCCAGATCAGCTCTGACTCACATTCAGAAAACACTAGACTGAGCTTCATCTGGAGAAGCTGTGAGTTAGCAGTTAATCACACTTCACAGCAGCAGCGGAGCTGGGGAACATCTCACTATTTCATTCACAAGAAACCATCAAACAAACGTGACTCTGGTGAAATGACTGAATGTCTGTGGGACAGATATACATCCAACAACCACTTTAAAACGAGAAAACCACAGGATGAATCAAAGAAGCTTTTCCACAAGCTGACGTGAATGCTAATCAGTGTTGTCTAAAGTTACTTTCTAAAGTAATGCATTACAATATGGTTTTACTACTTTAAAAAGTAACTAATTGTGTTACTTAGTTACTGTTTATGGAAAGTAACGTATTACGTTACTTTTGCATAACAAAGAAACTGGTTTTAGTTGTTTGAAAAAGTAAGTCAGATATTTCGTAATGTGTTACTTCACTAGTTACTTGAAAAATCAGTAATCTGATTACGTAACTTGGGTTACTTGTAATGCGTTACCCGCAACACTGATGCTAATCTAATACACAAACACCATCATGACACTAAACTAATGTGATAAACGTTCATCTGACAACCGATAACTACAAACTAAGGTGAAATATTGTTATTTCAATGAAAAACCATCAAATGTGAAGTCAAGGTTCACACAAAGAATTCTGGAAATGTCAGTTACAGTTTTTCACTGTAGATTATCTATAAGATGATTTATTCTTTTCACTTCCAAGCACTGTACATTTAACAGTATTTTACTGTAAAATGTCCCATTGGCTCTATTGCAGTTTTTCACCAGATATAGTAAGAGAACTCTAGCATTTACATTAAGAGAACTCTAGTATTTTACAGTCTTTTATCATTCAAGTAAGGAATAATTGACTTCGGTCCGTTGAATTATTAGAAAAATAATGCACACCCGAGGTAGTGATGCGGTCACGACGCGAAGCGGAGTTACACCTCGGGTGTGCATTATTTTTCTAATAATTCAACGGACCAAAGTCAATTATTCCGCTTATACTACGTTTGCCACACCTCAAGACATCGATCGGATGATATATTTCAAGGCATTCGTCTGGTTTTTCTACTTAAATCGCTATTGTGAGGAGGATTATTTCTTCCGCATCTCATCCAACGACTCCGTTGCTAATTCAAAAACGTAATTTTAACCCGTAACGGAGGCTTGAGCCGTTGATAGCAGACTAATGCAGTTAATACAGTTAATAACTAAGTTATGAGAGAGAGAGCGAGAGAGGTTACCTCTGTGAGTCTGTGCGTCTCTCAAAAGTGTTCGGCAGCAATGTCTCTAGTCATAGTGAAACTTAAAATTAATTTTCTTCACGAACAGCGCCGTTGTTGTTGTGAGAAGTCATGCAGTTTTTAAGTTGTTAAACTATGTTACTGATAAAATCGTCAGAGTAACGCTAACAACATTAGTGCGTATGTTAACGTGTGCAAACTGTCTGTGAGGGAGAGAGAGAGTATGTGCTTTCCGTACATAATAAAACGTAATTTTGTGGCAAAAACATGGATATGATCTGTCGTTTTTATCCTTTTGTTTACTATATTTGTTTGTTTGGCCAGTGTCATCGTGGGTTTTGGTTATTTTGCTGTTTTAGGCTGTAAGGACCTTTGAAATAACAAATCATTTGGCGAAGTGATATGGACATGTAATGCGGTGCCTGGAACTACGTTCGCCGTGCGTCTCCCTGAAAATAATTGCACACCTTAGAACGTTCGTCAGCCAATCAGATTCAAGCATTCAACGGCCCCGTAGTATAAATCACAAGATTTATTAGTGTAGCATCAGCTGCCCTTCACACGGTTGTGCTCTTTGACTTTGTATTTCTGTGTGTGCGGCAAAACCCAATCCTTCACAGAGCCTCTCTAAAGCAGCGCTGCTCTCTGTGAGAGCTCCTCAGAGATCATCTACTGGCATTTATCTACAAGACTTTTAACCTACTCTAGATCCTTTCAACGAGTTTCCAAAGAGATTTTGGTTCTGCGTCGGCCCCAAAACCTGCTGGTCTTGAACCAGGAGCTGCTAACATCAGCACTTTCATTATCACATTTTCAAAACTAGACCAACACAACAAAAATAGATCACTCTCATTAGGATTAATGAAGATGGGCTCCGGTGTTGAAGAAATACAACACACTTTTAATTAGTTGCATCTAAACCAAAATGACATTATTTGGAAATAACACGTGAACTGATCGCTTATTTTGTATTTAAATTACTTAAGGTATATGTAACCGGTAGGGAACGTTTCAAATATGTTAGGTAAAATGAGTAAACGTTTGGTAACCATCCTCAAAGAAATTCACCTTGAAATGAAAATCCTGTTATCATTTACTCATCCTCAGGTTGTTCCAAATGAATTGTCTTCTGTTGAACACAAAAGAAGATATTTGGTAACCAAACATTCGCTGATAGCCTTTGACTCCCATAGTATCAACATATATAAAATATATCAAAATATCATATTTTGAGTTCAACAGAAGAAGCAAGTTTGGAACAACCTGAGGATGAGAAATGATGATAAAAATGTTCAATTTTGGATGAATCCTTTTAAGATGTTATTAATAATATCTAATAATGGTTCGAACAATATTTGGAGAAAACAGTCTGAGCGTAATATCATTTGAACATTCTTTAAACGTGCAATTGTTGAGGCAATTGCTTAGATCTCACAGTATTTTGTGTGCTACATTTAAACAACATCTTCATAAAAGTGGCAACCATTTTTTGCACAGTTCCCAGATGTTTTCAAGGTTTAAATAATGTAGACAGTCTAGTCTAGAGGAAGCCGTATTTATGCATATTCAACAAAATGATGTACTACAGGAACATTACAAATCAACGCACATTATGGAACATTATGTGAATGATTCAAGTTAAATGATGTTTTCACTCACATTTACTAAAGATAATAAATCAGCCAGGCCGGATAATGAGCTGGTATTTGGCGATTTTAAGATTATTAACTGGCATCAGCCAATAACCTTGTTTTTATATGGACAATAAAAGTTTCAACTTTTATCAATTTTGAGTAAATATTGTGCTTATGTCTCATTAAAGAGATAGTTCACCCAAAAATAAAAAGAAGATATTTTAAAAAATGTTGGTAACCAAACATTAGACAGTAGCCATTGACTACGATAGTACTGTGGAAGTCAATGGCTACCGTTAACTGTTTGGTTACCAACATTCTTCAGAATAACGTCTTTCGTGTTCAACAGAAGAAAGAAACTCACAAGTTTGAAAAAAACATGAGGGTGAGAGCACTTTCATTTTTGGGTGAACTATCCCTTTAAATTGTATCTAATATCAGCATTATATTGATCATCACTCATCCTGCTCTTTAAATATCTGCCATGATAAACTAATATCGGTTGACCACCAAAGCTTTAAATAACCTGCTACTTACAATTCAGAAGTTGAAATTCCCATTTTAACATTCTCACAACCAAAATGAGACATTTTTAGAACATAAATGACCTGAGCTGCCACTGGGGCTGATCTACTTCTGATGCTTTGGGGAAAGGCAGACCTGGTTCATCTGCTGTAGACATGAGAAGAAAACAACTGACACCCCATGACTGCGGTAGCGCGTGTGAGTCCAGGACGAGTCACTGATGAGTGTGATCTCAGCGGAGACATCTGCTCCACAACACGACACACTTTCATCAAGCAGATCTCCACTGAGACGTTTAACTCTGTCAGTGGCCTTTCCTCTCCATGTTCCTGCGGTGATCACAGATTCATCTCACATACATATTAAACGGCCAGTAATAGTTGTTCAGCCTGATGCCACAGAGGAGCCTTTACAGTTTTCAGTAATGTGATATGAACTTTAAAATATTCTCCTGTGATGTCATAGGATATTTTGAGGATATACGATGTTTCAAAAATGCCATAGAAGTATTTTAAACTCATATGATGTTATTGAACCATTTTGTGGAGTTCCGTAATGTCACAGAACAAGTCATATAGAAGTCAATGGAACGTTTTTAAGTTCTTATAATGTCTTTGAAGTTTTTTGGGGGTTCCACAATGTTACATGACATTTAAAGCCCTAAAAATGTCATAGTAAAAACATTTCATGTCTTTATGTTGTCAATGAACCATTTTTTTAGTTCCATCATCTAAAAACAAGTCCTAAAAATATCAGAGAACCTTCTCAAGTTCCTGTGGTGTCTCTGAACCTGAGTTCCACAATGCTACAGAAGATTTTAAGTAGTGTAACATTGTTCTTTTAATATTGTTTGAACATTCTTAAAGGCAGCTGTGAAGTTCTCACAATTTTATGTGCTACATTTCAAGAATGTGAGAACCATTTTTTCTACATTTCCCAAAGTCATAACATTTTATTTTTTTTTGATGTCAATGAACCTCTTTGAATTCCACAATGTTATATATATATATTTTTTTTGTTCCATGACGTCAAAGAACAAGTCCTGAAAACATCATGGTAGAACCTTTTCAAGTTCCTGTGATGTCTTTGAACCTTTTTGAGCTCCACAGTGTTATAGACGTCTATATGTAACATTCTTAGCGTAACATTGTTTGAACGTTCTTGAAGTTTTTCGCATTTAAAGAATGTGGGAACCATTTTTGTTGTTGGGAATCAAGTTGTTTTCAATGTTTAATCAACGTGGACAATCTATAGAGAAAGCCATATGTATATTTAACAATATGGTGTACTGGAACTCAGATGATGCCAACCCTCAGACAACATACAAAACTACCAAATTTTGCTCTAAGTTTGATCGCAACATACACATTGCTGTTAATAGAGTTCACCGTCTGTTTGATTACATGACACTAACTAACTGCTTGATTTTTACTGTACATTTCTGCCATATGGACATCAACTTGAGATAGTCACCACCGATAAGCTATTATTAAATATAATGTAGAAACTTAAATTTTCTGTAAAGCTGATTTGCATCGTGAAACACGCTATACAAATAAACTTGAATTGAATTTACCATTACAACTCTGACTACTATCCAAGAACATCATGTAAAAAAGTTAAGTTAATATAAATGTTTTTAGTTACACGTTCCTTATAGTCATGGCAGAACCTTTTCAAATGTCTGTTATGTCATTATAACTTTTGAATTCCATATAAAAACATTTTAAATCAAAAAAGTCATAGTAGAACCATTTTAAAGTTCTAATGAAGTCATAGCAGAACCAGGTTGATGTCATAAGAGAATCTTTTTGATGTGCTTTACATATTTACTGATGCTTTAAAGAAGGTAGATCTGCTTTACTTTTACTTTGGAAACAGATGATATCTAAAACTAATACACTAATATGACCAATAATGTAACATCAAGAACATTTCTGAATCTCCATAGAAGCATATATCCAACATGAGCAGCTCCCACACAACAGCATCAGAGCAGAAATAGCCTCGAGACTGTGTGGAAATGCTCCAGTAGGCCTTCAGCTCCAGCATCACAGGAACACTTCTGACTGACACACACACACAGGAACACTTCTGACTGACACACACACACACACACACACACACACACACACACACACACACACACACTGACGATAACACGCGGACAGATGCACGCGCATCATCTGCAGGGTTAATGAGGAAGATAAACGAGTCTCGCTTACCTGCAGCATCTCACCGAGCAGCCGCGGTCCGCTACACCG
Source organism: Aspiorhynchus laticeps (assembly GCA_023376895.1). Lineage (NCBI taxonomy): Eukaryota > Metazoa > Chordata > Actinopteri > Cypriniformes > Cyprinidae > Aspiorhynchus > Aspiorhynchus laticeps. The sequence continues at coordinate 46,739,263 of CM041797.1, read as the reverse complement.
ACACCGATCCACGGACACGGACCCAGAGAGCGACGGGAGGAGAAACACGGAGAGATCTGTCGATGTGTGCGAGAAGAATCGCGCGGATGCTGCAGTGAGTGAGATGAGCCATCTACACACGCTCGCCTCACACATGCGGTGTGGAGGCACGACCGCCGTGTTCACGAGAGAGAGAGCGAGAGAGAGAGAGAGAGAGAGAGAGAGAGAGAGAGAGAGAGCGAGAGAGAGAAAGAGAGAGAGAGAGAGAGAGAGACTGATGCTCTGCGCACTCAGCATTTAACCGCATCGCTGCCGGAGTCTCTCAACACAGCCGAAATATCACTTTATCTACTCATATCAGTCTAATTGGACCGAGATGGAGTCATCACACTGCTACCCTGTACCTTGCATAAATTAATCATAGTGCATTGATAATAGGCTACAAAATATAAACTCATGAGTACATATTGTGACAGTGCAAAGGTACTGTGTCACTGAATGATGTAACTTTGTTAATGATATAGCGAGTTAACTCATTCTCCAGAGAAAGTCAAACTTAAGGCAATTAAAATTTAGCCTAATATTAAAAATAGATGTTTTCCTGTTTAATTAGGTAATACTTAAAGGAAGAGTACGGTACAACGTGGTAAAAGGCGCCTTTGATATTATTTTCATCTAAACCACTAGATGGCACAAAAACATAGCTTAGCACTTTCCAGAACATCCTCTTTTCAAGATGCACGTGTATATTTGTCTGATCCTTGACGCGATCGCGTGCAGCAGCGCAAAGTTGATTCTGTGCTTACTGGATCTAATATTTGATGTTTTTAAACATGTTGTAAATTTAAGTAGCAAATGAGAATTGCTAAAATTAACGCATATATTTTGAGACAAAGGTCTTCTTTATGATTTTCAGTTTTGTTTAAGATAATTAAAGCAACAGTTTTTTAAATAATGAAAGAATATGTAAAAGTATGGTATTTGGGGTAAAAAGCGCCCCTCTGTTGGGGCTAAAGGCACACCGTAATTAACATGATAATTAATAGATGGCTGACTTTTCCATTTGTTCACATGACATGATTAGATTCAGATGGTAAATATCATATATTATGTTGGGTGTCCATATTAGAGATAATCACTATGTTTAGAATGAAACTGTTATATTTAAAAAAACATGATATTAATCATTTCATATAATAAAATATAATTTGTTGTTACTACTGTAAATATATATGTCAGTCCTCTGTAGTGTGTCATGTGTTCCCGCCTCTTGTTTCCTTATTTGGTTTGTTTCCTGTCCTTGTTTAATGTCATTATGAGTTAATTCTGTTCCAGCTGTGTTTGTGTGATTAGCCTGTGTATATTAGTTCCTGCCTGTTCAGTTTCGTGTTGTCTGGTGTACTCGTTACTCCCCGGTGTTCCTGTCTGTCTGTCAGCCTTGCCTTGCCTTGCCTTGCCTTGCTGTCATCAGTAAAGACTATTATTTGAGTTTACGTCCTCGTCTGCGTGTCCTTGTTCCTCCCTGCTGTGTGCACCGTGACAGAAGACCAGACCTAACCGTAAGCGGTGCCCATTCACCCCGTTTTGTTTTCCGTTTTTCGAAAGTGTTTTGTTTTGTTCTTGTTTGTCTGTCCCGCGGCAAGGAAGTCGCCACTCGTAATCCCGCCATAGCCCACTGCAAGTCGGCGTGGGAGTTCGGCGGGATCGCCACGAGTGCCGCGAGTCCGCTGGCCGCGAGCCCTCATGCCCGCCGATCGCGGGAGATATCCGCCGCCGGCTGTGGCTATCCTGAGCCCGCCGGCTGGTTGTCTAGTTCCCGTGTTGCTGCTCCCCCAAGCCCGCCGGATCGCCGCTGACTCAAGCCCGCCGTTCGCGGGAGATCACGCCGCCGCTTACTCAAGCCCGCCGGCCCGCCGCTGACTCAAGCCCCGTGGATCCAGCCCACAACACGGCCAGGAGTGCATTTTAATGTATCTTGTCGGTCTTGTCCACGGAGACTCGTCTGGGGCAGGCGGCTCCTCTTGTTGTGGCCGCGGGGGCCATTCCAGCCGCCTGCCTCCCTGTCGTGGAAGTGGAAGCGGTAGCTGAGGGAACCTTGTGAGGGCCCCTGATGTCTTGTCATGCCCGGAAGAAGCCTCAGCTTCCAATATAAGCGAGGAAGGGCTGGAGACCAAGCACCGCCATTGTCCACAAAACCGGAACCAAGCTTTTTCTCTTGGCGGCTGTGACTGGACTAAAGTCAGGAAAAAAACAGTAGCGTGACATTGTCCTGCGTGCATTTCACTGGATAAGCCTGCCGAGCACCCTTCAGGATCTCTGATCTGTCATGCCATCTTAGTACACGGAAGATGAGAGTGCGTGGCCGATCGGAGCCCTCCCTCCGTCATACACGCGATGTGCCTGGTCAATCTCAATGTTACGACCTTTCAGGGAAGGAATCCACTTGGAAAGATTAGCTCTGAGGAAACCAGCCACGTCGGAGCCCTCCACCCCCTCTGGCAGCCCCACCAGTCATACGTTATTTTTTCTGCTTCTATCCTCAATATCTGTCATCTTCTCGGTGAGTCGCTCCAGCTGATTTCTTAGGTCCGTGACTGTCCTCCTATCCTCACGTGCATCTGCCTGAACAGAATCAATGTGGTCACGTGTCTGCTTTGCCGTGGTAGCTATCGCCTCAAGCTCCTCTCTCAGCTCTTTAACAGACTTGTTGGTCGCTTGTATGTCCTCACGCAGTTCGCGCAATGCTGGAATCAGCACCGAGTCCACAGCATCTCTTACTGCCGAAGTCACAACCGAATCCAAAGTGCTTTGCTGTTCTTTAAATGCTAGCTTGATACCGTTAGCGATAGCATCGTCGATATCCTCTCTGGAGATGGTGGAATATTTAAATTTTTTCTTTATTGGCGATTGCCCAATCTCTCTTTTCCGATCGCCTTTGACTGCTGAAGTATTCACGATGGGTCCGATGCAAAGTGGTTTGAAATTTACTGACAGGATAATAAAATATCAAAGTCAACAGAGCGAAAGACTACGCGTGCATCGAAGTCGAAGGGTCACGTGATCTCAATAACGATACTTTTTGTTGGTTGTAATAAAGACTCGTAGCAATTATTTTTTTAGCAAAAAACGCACAGAATTAGAAGTTTGTTACACTTTACTGCGTGCGTGTTCAATAACAGGTGCGTCTCTTCAGTTTTGTTTCAGCTTTTTTTTCACATCACTCATGAAGAAATCTGTGATCACCGTCCGTTTGCAGTACTCACATTAAAGCGTAACTAAACCCCTGGTCAGAGCCTAACTCCACCCACTGGCAATATTTGAAAAATGCTGGAAAAGTGGGCAGAGCCCAGCGGAGACAGAGGTGACGAACCGAGGGCGGGGCTGACCAGGGGCTGAGCCTATGCCAAGGGCGTGGTGAGCTCATGCAGGGGCGTGGTTAGTAAGTGCCATCATACATCACAGGGGTATGCAACGTCCAATAGGAAAATTCAACTGCAGTAGCCATCGTTCAACCTGAAGAGGGCAGCACACAGACGTTTTTACACCATATATTGTAGAATTAAAACACTTTATAACCAAATGTCAAAACATTTACTCAAATCAATGCACAGCACTAATAAAGACACATTCTTACAGATCATTAACTCAAAAAAGTTGTTTTAGGGTTTAGTTACCCTTTAACTCCGTCCGCGCTCTGCTTCCGGCGGCTGAGGTAACGTGTGTTTTTTTTTTTTTTCTTTTCACCTTATTTTCCTCTCACACTTTTCTCATCCTAATTTTACAAACTGCAAGTTACACACACGCATGCTGACTGACACTGATCACTGCGGGTGCGGTGTTCTCCGATCAACTCGGTATTAGCCTACACACAATGTTAAAAAGACCCGAGACCCGAAGTAATAGATTGGGACCCGACCCGGACCCGGCTGACCATTTAAAATATAGACCCGAACCCATACGGGTCCCGGGTCTCGGGTCCTCCGTGAAGACCTCTACTTCATACATCTTAATAACACAAATTCAGATACGTTTGCACATGTTTTCCTCTGAACATTAACAACGTATGTGTCTGGTGCTGCTGCTGACACAGAACAACATATGAAGAGTTCATTTGCAAAAACCGATAACTGATAAAAAAAAAAATTCAGAGATCACGATTATTGCGCAATCCAAGTAATATCAATCAAACTGCAGTTGGGTTGTTTTGATTAAGTAATAATAACTAAACAAATACAGGTAATTTTCTAAATTAAAGTTCATTGAAATATTTTTTTTTTTACATATTAAAGGTTTGTTTTATAGCAAAAAGCAGATAACTCCACATTTCATGTTTTAGAGTTAAAAAACAACACTCGTTTAATTTTTGTAATCTCAATGTAGATGCCTGACAAACGTTGTTGTTGTTGTGATCATAGATTATAGATGTGATTACACACAATACACAGAGCTTTTCCCTCACCATTGTAACGCGCTGCTTTTGCAAGGCTCCGTGAAAACGTTTCAGCTTTTATTTTCCTTTTCCGCCCTGAAGATATCACAGGTTCATCAAGTTCATCGAAATGATACCATCCACGCTCACTTTTAGTCAGCTTTGACGAAACTCCTCTCAGCTAGCACCTTTTACAAAGTGAAAGTAGCCTTGTCACCTGACCTGAATACAGCGCGCTGATTCACTATAAAGGACTTATCGGCTTCTGTTCAAAAACAACAAGGACACTGTCGGCTTCTGCAGTAAAACGTGAACTCGTGATGCCTTGAAAGTGGACAATACCGGCTTTTTTGACAAAACGTGTTTAGGGTTCAGATCACGCTATATGTGCAGAATAATGCAAGGCAATATTTTTTTTTGAAAGTGGCATTTATCTGTTTTTGCAAATGCATTCTTCATATGTTGTTTACATTCAGAGGAAAGCACCGATGTTGTGCCCATTTTCGACCCCCTGCCAAATCTCATTGAAATCGCAATCTGATTGCCTAATCATAACCCCTCCCCCACACCTACTCCTAAACCTACCAATACTAGGGGGGTAATAATCTGGCAGGGGACAGAATTGGGCACAACACCGGCATATGTAGCAATACTCTCCAAAATGGCACCAGGGTGACGCTGAGGAGACGAATTGTTGAATAAAGTCATTATTTTTGTTTTCTTTGCATACTAAATGTATTCTCGTAGCTTTGAAAAATTAAGGTTGAACCCCTGATGTCGCATGGATTATTTTAACGATGTCCTTGCTAGGGTTTCTGAACCTTGATCGTGGTAGTAGCTGTCTATGGAGGGTCAGAGAGCTCACGGGATGCCTCAAAAATATCTTAAATTGTGTTATTAAGATGTATGAAGGTCTTATGGGTTTGGAACGACATGAGGGTGAGTAATAAATGACAGAATTTAATTTTTTGGGTGAGCTATCCCTTTAATAAGGCTGCAGCCTTGGTCCGTTGACCGTTACGTTTTGAATCGTCTCTGGCGGGAAGCACATTTAACCCAGCTGCTGGTTTATCATTAAAATAACCTAACAATGTAAAAATTACATAACTTTTTAAAGTATTTTACTTATTTTTTTTTTTTATAAATGTTTGGTCTGCTATGCTGTATTACAAAATAAATAAATGCATATAAATAAATAAATAAATAAAACAAATCTTTATCTTAATTATTTTATTTTCTGTATGTATTGTTGCTGAAGTTTTCATACTGAAGTATTTGCAATTTAAATGTTTATTTTAGCAGACATATACAGATGTTTTTGAATGGTCATTAATAAAGACGGTCTGATAGATACTGCAGTATAGTGATAAACCTTCAGCCATTTGGACTTGAAACGCTTAATGGACAAGCTCATAGATTATCACATAAATCATAAACTGAATCATCTCATTCAGTTGTTTCAGAACGACTCATTTAAAACTCACATGCAAACTCATCCAGAAACACACCAAAGGTTCTTCTGGACAGGAACATTACATTTACTGACATGTGCAATTAAGATCTTTACTTTAGACAGTAAATGCTGTTAATATGCTGTCTGAGGAGTGTGTTGAGTGTCATCGAGTAAATCACACAGAGAATCCACCATCCTCTCCATCAGCACATACACCTGAAACACACACACACACTATGACTAAACATGACAGTATGAATCACGACTGGATGTGTGAATGCATGATCAAACATCTCGAAGGAGTGTGTGAGGGTTTGAACGGCTCTGTGTCATGACAATAGCTGTGATGTCACAATCACCTGCTATAGTCACACAACTATTATATATACATATATTACTGTGTTATATTTCTATTTCAAATAAATGCTGTTGTTTTGAACTTTCTATTCATCAAAGAATCCTGAAAAATAAAATGTATCACAGTTTTCAGCATTGATCATGAACAGAAATGTTTCTTGAGCAGCAAATCATCATATTAGAACGATTGTAATGATGCTAAAAATTCAGCTTTGATCACAGAAATAAATTATATTTTAAAATATATTCACATAGAAAACAGCCATTTTAAATTGCAGTAATTTTCACAGTTTTTACTGTATTTATGACTATAATGCACATGTACCTGTGTGTGAAGCAGTGCTCTGTATGTGTCCTGTAGTGTGTGTGCGTGATCAGTAGTAAAGTCTGTCTTCTTCTCCTCTGGAACATGTTTCCTCATGCTCCCACCTTCCTACACACACACACACACACACACACACACACACAGGGTATTTGAAGCACATATTTGTAAGTGTCAGAGCGTAGAGAGTCAGGGTGAGTGTTTATACTGCCGCTGTGAGTCTCTCTCTGTGTGTGTGTGTGTGTGTGTGTGTGTGTGTGTGAGAGAGAGAGTCTGTGTGTGTGTGAGAGAGAGAGAGACAGATCAGAGAGAGAGACAGGTTCACACTGTTAGCGGGTGTGAAAGCGTGCAGCTGTCCTGCGCTGAGAGCGGTTTGCATGCCGCCCACAGAGCGTGAGTCAGCGAGAGACGCGCACTAGTGAGTGAGCATCACAGGTGCTGTACAAACCACACGCTTCACTCTCTGAACAACACTGACAGCTCAAAGACTGATGCTTGATGGTTACTAGGGTCTTCTGGGTTGATGATATTAAGTTTCTAGGCTGTTTGTTATGCAATTGATAGGGTTTTGCTAAGACATTCTTAGTTGCTAGGGTGTTTTGATTGGTTGCGAGGGTATTCTGTGCTGTTGCTACACAGTTGCTTGGGAGTTCTGGGTGGTTGCTAAGATGTTCTTGATGGTTGCTAGGGTGACCTGACTGATTGCTAGGGTGTTCTGGGTGGTTCCTAAGATGTTCTTGATGGTTGCTAGGGTGTTTCGACTGGTTGCGTGGACATTGTGTGTTGTTATGCAGTAGCTAATGACTTCTGAGTGGTTGCTAAGATGTTCTGGGTGACTGCTGTTCAGTTGCTAGGGTGTTCTTGATGGTTACTAGGGTCTTCTGGGTGGTTGATATTAAGTTTCTAGGGTGTTCTAGGTGTTTGTTATGCAATTGATAGGGTTTTGCTAAGACATTCTTAGTTGCTAGGGTGTTTTGATTGGTTGCGAGGGTATTCTATGCTGTTGCTACACAGTTGCTTGGGAGTTCTGGGTGGTTGCTAAGATGCTCTTGATGGTTGCTAGGGTGACCTGACTGATTGCTAGGGTGTTCTGGGTGTTTTTTGTGGTAACTAGGGTCTTCTGGGTGGCTTGATATTAAGTTTCTAGGGTGTTCTAGGTGTTTGTTATGCAATTGATAGGGTTTTGCTAAGACATTCTTAGTTGCTAGGGTGTTTTGATTGGTTGCGAGGGTATTCTGTGCTGTTGCTACACAGTTGCTTGGGAGTTCTGGGTGGTTGCTAAGATGCTCTTGATGGTTGCTAGGGTGACCTGACTGATTGCTAGGGTGTTCTGGGTGTTTTTTGTGGTAACTAGGGTCTTCTGGGTGGCTGATATTAAGTTTCTAGGGTGTTCTAGGTGTTTGTTATGCAATTGATAGGGTTTTGCTAAGACATTCTTAGTTGCAAGGGTGTTTTGATTGGTTGCGAGGGTATTCTGTGCTGTTGCTACACAGTTGCTTGGGAGTTGTGATTGATCTGGTTGCTAAGATGTTCTGGCTGATTGCTAGGGTGTTCTTGGAGGCTGTTATGTTGTTGCTCGGTTGCTCTGAGTGATTAATGTGCAGTTGCTAAGGTGTTCTGGGTGGTTGCTTAGATGTTCTTGGTGGTTGCTAGGGTGACCTGACTGGTTGCTAGGGTGTTCTGACTGGTTGTTATGCAGTTGCTAGGGTGTTCTGTGAGGCTGCTATGCAGTTGCTAGGGAGTTCTGGGCTTTGGTTGTTAAGATGTTCTTGGTGGTTGCTAGGGTGACCTGACTGGTTGCTAGGGTGTTTTGACTGGCTGCAATGCAGTAACTTGGGTGTTCTGGGTTGTTGCTGAGATGTTCTTGATGGATGCTAGGGTGACCTGATTGGTTACTCGGGTGTTCTGAGTGGTTGCTACGCCGTTGCAAGGGTGTTAAGGGTGATTTATGTTGTAACTAGGGTGTACTGGGTGGTTGCTGTGGAGTTGCTAGAGTGTTCTGGGAGTCTGCTATGCAGTTGCTAGGTAGTTCTGGATTCTGGTTGCTAAGATGTTCTTGGTGGTAGCTAGGGTGACCTGACTGGTTGCTAGGGTGTTCTGACTGACTGCTAAGCAGTAACTTGGGTGTTCTGGGTGGTTGTTAAGATGTTCTTGATGGTTGCTAGGGTGACCTGACTGGTTACTAGGGTGTTCTGGGTGGTTGCTAAGATGTTCTTGTGTTTGCTAGGGGACCTGACTGGTTGCTAAGGTGTTCTGAGAAGTTGCTATGCAGTTGCTAGGGTGTTCTGGTTGCTAAGATGTTCTTGGTGATTGCTAGGGTAACCTGACAGGTTGCTAGGGTGTTCTGGGTGGTTGCTAAGATGTTCCTGATGGTTGCTAGGGTGACCTGACTGGTTGCTATGATGTTCAGAGTGGTTGCTATGCAGTAACTAGGGTGTTCTGGATGGTTGCTAAGATGTTCTTGATGGTTGCTATGCAGTAACCAGGGTGCTCTGGCTGGTTACTAGGTTGCTGTGTGATTTTGTCAGCTGTTTTCTGCTCCAGCAGGTGCTGTGAGGAAAGCGCTGTGTGTGTGATGAGGTTTGCTGTCCTCTGCTGGTGAGCAGCATCACCTGCACTGCTCTGGTCTCCTCCAGCTCTCTAACACTCGCTCGTCTCCTCTCGTCCTTCAGCAGAAGCAGCGCTCCTCCTCTCCGCTCCTCCTCCTCCTGCTCGGCTGCGGATCAGCACGGTTAATGTCAGACCTCAGTCTTTCATGACTGAGTGTGTGTGTGTGTGTGTGTGTTTGTTTTGTCCTCACAGGTGTCGGTCCAGCTGCTGTTCTCCTGAAGGCCCAGCGAGTGTCGCAGTCTCACAGACTCACACACCAAACCGTCCAGCAGCTCCCTCCATAACTGCACACTACACACACACACACATGCGTCATCATCATCATCTTCATCACAAGGTGTGTGTGTGTGTGTGTCTCACCTAATGTCCTGTGCTGTCACAGGTGTGCTGTGCATCTGCAGCCGCTGCAGCTCCAGGATCAGAGAGTTAAAGCAGCTCAGACTCGTTTCTCTGCTCTCACCGTCGCTCTCAGACACAGACAACAGCGCCTAGTGGACAAAACACACACACCGAGTTCACTTAAACATCTCCAAAACTCTCCCTCACAACATTCAAAACCTGAGTGAGTGATTCTTTCTCCAGTGAGACGTTTAGCAGAATATTCAGGCTGCTCTTTTCCATGCAGTGACAGTCAATGGAGATCTTTAACGAGTGTTACATTATCCACTGTAGGTGTCTGCTACTAAAAACATAGTGGATCACGAGGCGCTGACTGGTGTGACTGAGTGGAGGCGGGGCTAAGTTGCGTGTTCATAGATCCATGTACAAATGAGGACAAGGCGTAGAGTAATATTCAAGCTATATCAAGGCATGAGGAAATTATTTTCACAAGAAAAAAAAAACATTTAAATATGTAAATTTTATGATCAAAGATGAGTTTTAAGGGAAATAGTTTTGGACTACAGGGGGACTTAATAAAACTACACGAGCCATATACACTACTGTTGTGCTGCTTTTTTGTCATTGTCAAGCTTTCGAGGTCACTCTGAACTGTCAGTGTATTGAAAAGTGCTGCGTGAAGATTGTGTCCCACTGAAGAAACAAAGTCATACGAGTTTAGAGATACATGACAGTGAGGACATGATCACAGGAACTACACACTTTTTCTGGGTGTACAGAATCTTTCTTTCACTATACTCAGATGTTATTATTGCTTTTTAATAAAAAAATGTATTACATTTATAATTTGTATTTATTTGCATTAAAGCAGGGGTTCTCAAACTGACGTTTGTGATCTGATGAAACAGTAAATCATCATAACACTCATTAAATCATAAAAATGTGACACTAAAATAAATAATAAATTAAATTATATTAAAATAAGATCAACATAAAACTGACAGTTAAAAATTATGAAATATGTTATTAAATGTCTTGTTACTAATTATTGAAATATTGTGTTGTTAAATTATTAAAATATTAATTCAAAATCTGAAGAAGACATTAGGAAAATATTTTGGTTCAAAGGAGCTCAGCTGACAAGTTTGTCAATCCCTCACCTAAATGTAAATAAAAATAATATTAAAAGCTGAAATGTCAAGTTAAAATGAAGCTTAATTGCCTAAAAAGAAGCCTAATTTACCATAAGTTAATTAGTGCCAGTGTTATTTTAGTATAACTGATATAGTATTACAGTTTTTGTTCATATTTAGATTTTATTTTTAGATTTATTTTCACTTTTAAAGTTTCAGTAATTTTGGTGTGCATTTTTGTCATTTTTAATCGTTTTTGTTTTCTTTCAAACATGTCTACATTGTTTTTATACATTTTTATTTATTAGTTTGAGTTAGTATTTCAGGTTATACTAAATGAAAAGTGTATGCTTTGTTATTTTTATTTTGTTTCAAGTATTGTTTCTTATCTTTTTTTGTAGTTAAATAGCCACATCATTATAAGTACTTTACATCTAAAATAATGTCACTTTTTCACATTACAGCAATGAGAAGGTCATTTTTTGCATTAAAGTAATGAAAATTTTTAGGAAAATCTACTTCTGCCTGAAGGACAATGACATGAAAGCAATGACTTAAACTTTCGATCAGCTGATGAACAGCCTGTTTGAGTTTAAATGCAGTTTTCAATAAATTGCCTGTTCTCTATTTTTTGTCTCTTGCTCCTGTTTCTTCTTTTGGCATTTTGAAGCAGTACCAACCTGGTTACGATCCACCAGTGAGAAATGCAATACTTGTAATGTTTCCCCCGGTCTTAAGAGTTTGTTCAGTTGTGTACCTGTCTGAGTGTGTTCAGTGACAGATCCCACGGTGGTGTGTCTCCTGACCCATTGACCTGTTCCCATAAGCCCCGCAGCGCCTCCACAGGTCTCACGCCGGTACTGCAGCTGTCAAAAATACAGCAGCACAGTAACACAACCAAAGCCAACTGTAAACTGTCAGAACAACATGTCTCTGCCACATTCATTTAGTGAGGATGGTCTGTCAGTTCCAGGTTCAATAAGGCTGTTCTCCGGCGGGAACACGAAGGACCGACACATGCTGAGCTGTACTCAGAGCCTCAGTCATGTTCTGACTCAAGCAATTATCTGCTTAATGAAGCTGATTATTGCTGTTTGTGTGGACAAGTGCGTGTGCGAAAACTAGAGGAAAAGTCCAAATGTGAGGCTGAAGTTTGTGCAGAGGACGTGAAGATAACCTCGTCCTTCCTGCTTATGAATGGAAAATAAAGAAATTATGAAACTTTCTAAAAAACACACGACTGGCCAAATATAATACATGACTCTGTTACACAGTAACCTGGCCGAATGACTTTGTTATTACATCCTTTCATATTAAAGATGATTGTTATTGTAACTGTGACGTAAGGCTTTACGATGATGCAAATGTTACTTAATGAACGGCAGGAAATATGGCTTAATCACACTGGAAACAGCATTATGTTGATTAAATGTAATCATCTTTAGAATGAAATGCAGGACAGCACTGTTCTTAAGCTCATAATGATGATGAGACTCTGTTCATCGAGCTGTTGTTCAGGGCTGATCGATGGAGTCTGACTCACAGCTGCAGTGAAAGCTCTTCTGTTTCTTAATGTACAGCACTGGATGATTTAATCACACTTGATATTGGTACATTATGTTTGATGTCTTATGAAACACTGATTAATTTCTTTTATAAGCTTGTATTTTCCAGCAATGGTGTAATGCATTAAAAGGGACCACAAGCTATGAAGTTGTAATTGTAAACATTAAACATTAATTTTTTTATTTTTTTTTAAATGATTTAAATATGTTTTTATATTTTTTGGAGGGTTTCAACAATTTATTTGCCCCTAATTTTATCTTTTGGCTTTTCCTATCACTTTTATAGAATGACAGAAACAGCAAAATGACAAAACCAATGTTCAGCAAATATGAGACATACGTATTATGTATTATCTTTACATACTATATATTATATATTTTAAAATGTATACAATATTATATTATTAATTTACATTGTGTGTATATAAACATTTACATGTCACATAAAATATATAAAATATAAAAATTAATGTTTTATAATACATACACATGCATACATATATACAGAAATTATGTAATATTGTAATATTAATAAATAATTGTTTTATTTAAATAGTATTTGTTCAATATAAATATGTATGCTTTATATATAACAAATACATAAAAATAAATTAGCTATAAAGTATATTATTAATTATGAAAGCATATATGTCTATTTGTGTAAGTTTTATATAATATATGAATAATATATGAACAAATACATACTTATCAAAAATATTAAAATAGCTGTGCTATTTATGTTATATAAAACAATATATATATATACATATATATATATATATATATATATATATATATATATATATAATATAATGCAATTTAATATAATTATTAATATTAATATAATATTGTATAATATATTAATGTATATATGTATTTATTTATATATTTTACAACGCAACAGCTTTGAATACAGCTCATCCAATCAGATTTCAGAGCTATAAATATCAGTTTCATAATGTGGTTTGGCCATGTAGTGACAGTAGGTTATGAGTGGCGTCCTGCGCTGAGATCAGTGTGTGTGTAACGGTGTGTGTGCTGCTGTGATCACGTACGTGAGGGTTGAGCGTGTTGAACAGCTCCTCGTCTGTGATGTAGAGATCAGCAGGAGAACTGGGCCGTTCTGGAGTGTGAACTCCTCTCAGCAGATCCCTGATGATCCGTCCACACAGTGACCCAGCCACCTTCTGCTCCAGCTCCTTCTGCACACACACACAGAGATAGAGACACACACACACACACACACACACACACACACACACAGAGAGAGAGACACACACACACACACACACACACACACACAGAGAGAGAGACACACACACACACACACACACACAGAGAGAGAGACACACACAGAGACACACACACACACACACACACACAGAGAGAGAGAGACACACACACACACACACACACACACACAGAGAGAGACACACAGAGACACACACACACACACACACACACACACACACACACGAGAGAGAGACACACAGAGACACACACACACACACACACACACACACACACAGAGAGAGAGAGACACACACACACACACACACACACACACAGAGAGAGAGACACACAGAGACACACACACACACACACAAACACACACAGCATCATTTTAACTGAATCAATATTGTCATTGTTTTAAATGACGCGCACACACACACACACCTCCAGTGTGGCTCTCTGCTGGGCGCTGTTGTCCTGCTCTAAAGCCACGCCCCTCAGAGTGACCTGCAGTGAAGCTCCGCCCATCAGCACCGGGTGTGTGTGCAGACGCCAGGTCTCAGTCATGATGCCCGCAGACGCGCTCTTGAAGACGAAGCTGATGTGTTTAGTGCTGCCGGGCAGAATCACCGCTGACAGAGAGCATCGTGTGTGTTTACAAAAGATTACAAGTGTGTTCAGAGAGAGAACAGAGGATCCTGGAATCACATTTCTGTTTGACAATTTACATGTAAATAGTTTGTATATGTATACTAACGTTCAAAAGTTGGTGTTTTTTTGGTTTTTATAAATTAATACTTTTATTCATCAAGGATGCATTAAATTGATCAAAAGTGAAGACATTTATAATGCTACAAAAGATTTATATTTCAAATAAATGCTGTTCTTCTGAACTTTATATTCATCAAGTAATCCTGAAAAATCAAATGTGTCACAGTTTCCACAGAAATATTGGGCAGCACAACTGTTTTCAACATTGATAATAATCAGAAATGTTTGTGTGCACACCTGTAGTGTTGTTGAAGTAGAAGTGTTGAGTGAGTGTGTGTGTGTGTGTGTGTGTGTGTACCTGTAGTGCTGGTGAAGTAGAAGTGTTGAGTGAGTGAGTGAGTGTGTGTGTGTGTGCGCACCTGTAGTGTTGTTGAAGTAGAAGTGTTGAGTGTGTGTGTGTGTGTGTGTGTACCTGTAGTGCTGTTGAAGTAGAAGTGTTGAGTGAGTGTGTGTGTGTGTGTGTGTACCTGTAGTGTTGTTGAAGTAGAAGTGTTGAGTGAGTGAGTGAGTGAGTGTGTGTGTGTGTGTGTGTGTGTGTGTGTGTGTGTGTGTACCTGTAGTGTTGTTGAAGTAGAAGTGTTGAGTGAGTGAGTGAGTGAGTGAGTGTGTGTGTGTGTGTGTACCTGTAGTGTTGTTGAAGTAGAAGTGTTGAGTGAGTGAGTGAGTGAGTGAGTGAGTGAGTGAGTGCGTGTGTGTGTGTGTGTGTGTGTGTGTGTGAGAGTGTGTGAGTGTGTGTGTGCGCACCTGTAGTATTGTTGAAGTAGAAGTGTTGAGTGAGTGTGTGTGTGTGTGTGTGCACACCTGTAGTATTGTTGAAGTAGAAGTGTTGAGTGAGTGTGTGTGTGTGTGCACACCTGTAGTATTGTTGAAGTAGAAGTGTTGAGTGAGTGTGTGTGTGTGTGTGTGTGTATGTGTGTGTGTGTGTACCTGTAGTGTTGTTGAAGTAGAAGTGTTGAGTGAGTGAGTGAGTGAGTGAGTGTGTGTGTGTGTGTGTGTGTGTGTGTGTGTGCGCACCTGTAGTATTGTTGAAGTAGAAGTGTTGAGTGAGTGAGTGCGTGTGTGTGTGTGTGCGCGCACCTGTAGTATTGTTGAAGTAGAAGTGTGTTGAGTGAGTGTGTGTGTGTGTGTGCGCACCTGTAGTATTGTTGAAGTAGAAGTGTTGAGTGAGTGTGTGTGTGTGTGTGTTGCGCACCTGTAGTATTGTTGAAGTAGAAGTGTTGAGTGAGTGTGTGTGTGTGTGTGTGTGTGTGTGTGTGTGAGTGTGTGTGTGTGTGTGTGCGCACCTGTAGTATTGTTGAAGTAGAAGTGTTGAGTGAGTGCGTGTGTGTGTGTGTGTGTGTTGTGTGTGCGCACCTGTAGTATTGTTGAAGTAGATGTGTTGAGTGAGTGCGTGTGTGTGTGTGTGTGTGTGTGTGTGTGTGTGTGTGTGTGTGCGCACCTGTAGTATTGTTGAAGTAGAAGTGTTGAGTGAGTTTCTGTGTTTGTGTCAGTCTCTCCCAGCTGTAGTAAATCGTGGTACTTCCTTCATTCTTTAACTCCAGATCAGCGCTCACACTCTGTCCTGTGACCGTCTCAAACATCAGCCTGACCGAGACGCCCTCCTGCCCCTGACACACACACACACACATTACTGGAAGAGTGGTAATCTTGTATGTTTATACTACAGCGATGAACCACTTGAGACTGCAGTGTTTTACCACGGTTCAGAAGTGTTTTACACTGTTTTACACTGTGCGTTACTCCACCAACTAGAAGTTTGAGAGGCATAATGTTTAAAAAAAAAAAGTCACCATGATAAAAAATAAAATTCAAATTCAAAAGATTGAATCTGTTCAGTTCAAGGCTTAGTTACATTATTTGCAGTTGCCAGGCAACATTTCAAATCCATTAAAAAAAACAGTTTGTCCAGAATTTTGAAAAAAAAAAAGTTCTGAAGGTTTGATCAACATGGCAGCATTACGAATCACTGACCATTCAGAGGGAGTGTCTTTGACTCTGAACTGGACATATAGAGCGGTGCTGAGTGACTCGTGGTGATATAAGATCTCCCTCCTGCTGCCCACCTCAGACCTGCAGAGCTGTTTCTCTCTTCATACCTGCTGGGAGGAAGTGCTGCCGGTCCAGAGCGCCAGATCTCCACAAACCCTGAGAGCAGGACGCAGCTCCACGTCCATCAGCACATCCTCATACAGCGCCAGAGGAGCTCTGCAGGAGAACACAGACAGGTCAGACACAGAGCAGTCACATCAGGACGAGAGTCAAGGGAGACAGAGTCGTACCGGTTCTCCTTCTGCTCTTCATTCTCTTCTTCTCTCTCATCCAGCAGAGGAGAACGTGAAGAGACGGGAAGACCAGACCCGACCACCTCCAGACCATCAGCCTCCTGAAACAGCACAGATCAGATCTCTGAAACATCTCAACTGCTTCTCATGTACAACACTTCAGACTCCAGCGGAGATGTTTCTCCACAGAACAACTCCTCAGTCATTTCATGGATTTCTGAGTGGCTCCACAATGTCTTACACTCTTAAAAATAAAGGTGCTTCACGATGCCATAGAATAACCTTTTTGTCTAAATGGTTCCATAAAGAACCTTCAACATCTGAAGAACCTTTCTGTTTCACAAAAGGTTCTTTGTGGTGAAAGAAGGTTATTTAGATTATAAAAAGTTAAGGAAGAGAAGGTTCTTTAAAGAATCTTTGACTGAATGGTTCTTTTTTTTGGAACCAAAAAACGGTTCTTCTATGGCATCGCTTGAAGAACCTTTTGAAGCACCTTTATTTTTAAGAGTGCACTGTATGACAGCTAGTGACTCATTTGTTTCTGTTTTGATTTCTCCCAGGAGAAGCATCTGAGGCATTAGAGATGTGAGATCAGAGTCTCAGTAAATCCACAGAGTAATAAACGCTCGAGCTGAACATGAGTGTGTGTGATGATCAGCTGAGAGGTTTTATTTTAGAAAGCCCATCTGTTTAGAAACCAGATCTGCAGATGAGCTGCGGAAAAGTACAGCGAGTCCGACGAGAACAAACAGAGTGAACCACACACACACACACACACACACACACACACAGCTCACCTTCTCACATACTCAACTAATGCAGCTCAAGAAAGCAGAAAAGGCAGCATGCATGTTTATTTTATTAGGATAATTGCATATATAGAAAGAAAGCAAGAAAGATAGACAGATGGATAGATAGATAGATAGATAGATAGATAGATAGATAGATAGATAGAGTGAGAGTATAGAGTAAATATAGTAATTATAGTAGTAGTAATTATTAGCATAAATAGTATTATTGCATAAATTCATAGATAAATGCATAAATATTTAAATCTGCATAATTTCTTATTTTTCCTAAGTTATCTTCTGTTTATAAATGTAATATATAATAATTTATGTGTTGCTTATTATTAAATAACTATTTTTGCATAAAATGTATCCAAAAATATATAAAAATTTAGATCTTTTTGTTTTTCCTAACTTTTATTTTTCCTATGTATGTATATAATATAT
Organism: Aspiorhynchus laticeps; assembly: GCA_023376895.1. Lineage (NCBI taxonomy): Eukaryota > Metazoa > Chordata > Actinopteri > Cypriniformes > Cyprinidae > Aspiorhynchus > Aspiorhynchus laticeps. The sequence continues at coordinate 46,721,555 of CM041797.1, read as the reverse complement.
TAATTTGACTGTTTTTTATTGAATAACTAACTATTCCTTAAAATGTATACATGCATATTTTTTTTTAAAAAATACTTTCTATCTATCTTTCCATCTATGAATTGTGTTTTGTGAGCAGCAGTTCTCATGTTTTTATCTCAATGTGAGGCAGCTGTGCTTCACAGCGTCAGTGTTTGGATAGACTGATCATCACTGTCCATCCCTGTCCTTTCTATTACAGTCTGTGCACCAAACACCGTCTCATCTGACATGAGGCTGATCTCTGATGACAAGATAGTGAGCTTCCTCACCGTCTACACAGTCAGCTGCCTTCTAGGGGCACATCTCACTGAAAAGTGTTTGCAGTGATTCTCTTCTCCAACACATGACAATGACAATGTGTCATAAAGAGAGGATGATTTAGCTGTATATCTATTGAAAAAGAGCATATGAGTCTATGTGTAACAGAACACATCCGAACACAGCAGTGAGCTGGTGTTTCTGTGATAACGGCTAGTAATCACCGCAGGAGATGTGTGGATCTGCTCTCCGGGGGGCTGATGAGTTGATGTGTGTGTCTGAATACTAATAGAGCAACAGCAGCATCCTCAGACTCACACTCAGCCTGTCCAGATGAGTAATGACCGGAGAACATCACATTATAGCCTGGAGAGGAGACGCTCGTCCAGTATTTAGGTGAAAGCACATGCTGCTGAGGTCTTTTAACAAGCTCGCGTGAGGTATGCTCACGTTTCACATGTGCAGGTGTAGATTGAGAACTGACACGTGAAGGAAACACTGCTAATGAACATCATCACACTGTCAATCACTCAGGATTTCTGTGCTGTGCTTCTTTCTCTTCTTCACTGAAGATCTGGGACTAGTTTGAAACCCTGTCCTGACACCTTTAACACTTTGTTCTGAAGACACTTTCTGCTTTCATCAGCTTCATATTACAAGAACATTAAGATTAAAGTGTGAACATCTTCCATCAACTTATAGAAGTGTTCAAGGGTTTAGAGTAGTGCTGTCAAATGATTAATCACATCCAAAATAAAAGTTTTAGTTTACATAATATGTGTGTGTACTGTGTATATTTATATACACACACATGCATGTATATATTTAAGAACAATATGTTATATTTGTATATTAAATATATTTATATATAATATAAATTCTATAAATATATACATGTAAATATTTTCAAAATATATACTGTATGAGTGTGTATTTACATACATAATAAATATACACAGTACACACACATATTATGTAAACTAAAACTTTTATTTTGGATAATAATATATAATTTTACAGCACTAGTTTAGAGTCGGTAAGATTTGTTTTAATGTTTGAAGTCTCTTCTGCTCATTAAGGCTGCATTTATTTGATCAAAAATACAGTAAAAATAGTAAAATATGTTCTATATGAATATCTGTTAAATGTAATTTATTTCTGTGATGTGCAGCTGAATTTTCAGCATCATTACTCCAGTCTTCAGTGTCACATGATCTTCAGAAATCATTATAATATACTGATTTGCTGCTCAAGAAACATTTCTAAATATTATCAATGTTGAAATCAGTTGTACCGCCCAATATTTTTGTGAAAACTGTGATAAATTTTATTTTTCAGGATTCTTTGATGAATAGAAAGTTCAAAAGAACAGGAATATAAATCTTTTAAATGTATTATTTAAACAAATATCACTGATGCAGTATTTTGTTAGAAATGTTTGCCATACAGAATCTATTTCTTTTGTCTTACACTAATGCATTTGGCAAATGCTTCTATAGAAAATGACTTATTCAAGGTTACATTTTCATGCATTTTCTGGGAATCAAACCCATGATCTCTACTGTTTGAGTTACTGAATATGTCTATTTAATGAAAATTTAACACACACACACACACACACACACAACCAGACAAACACCTAAATATGCCTAAATCTCCTTCAGTTTTCATTAACTGAAATGTCAGGAAACTGGTTTTATTTTCACCATTTTGAGCGTCAGTGAACACTCAAGTACACAGAAGCATGCTGTATTCACATTTTGAGCAGTTTCTGCCAACATACCAGGACCAGATGTCCAAGGAAGGACAGAAAATCATCTAATTAGTGACAGCAACTTCCATTAACATACGGAATAAAGTCTTAATGGATGTGAAGAAGCGCAGAAATGTTCAGAAAGCAGCAGATCACAGAAGTCAAAGCCGAGTGTCTTACAGGAGGATTGAAGTCTGTCAGCAGGTCCTTGAGCTCATGAAGACGCTGCTGCAGGTACAAACTCTGATCCCAGCCGCCGCTCACCGTCTCACACGCCACATTACCTACATACACACACAATAACACACACAAACATAACACCGCCGCTCCTCAGACATGCATGTGTTGTGTACATGAAGATTGTGTGGATTGGTGTTGATGAAAGCCTGATTTCCTGTCATTTGACTCAATCTATCTGCAAATTAGATTCGTGTCTATTATAAAGACGCAAATCAACAACTATCTGACATAATTCAGTCTGTTTCTGATGACCCTGATGGATTGATGAACAGCTTCTAAATAAACACCGCCATTAATCGGAGCGACTCTTGCTATAGAGACAGAACATATAGATGGATTACAGCATGCGCTGTTGTTTACAAAGAACAAATTCATCCATGAGAAACATTTATTTTTGTAAGACACATATGTTTGCAATCTGCTGTTGTTCTTGTGCTTGCGTAACGCCGGTGAGACCCTGACGAGGAAAGCTTGATTCAGTCACGTAGACAAGAGTTGCTTGAGTTTGTGCACTTGAAAGTAGTTCTAAAGACAATGCAAATTGTATACAGGTGCTGGTCATATAATTAGAATATCATCAAAAAGTTGATTTATTTCACTAATTCCATTCAAAAAGTGAAACTTGTATAATGTATACATTCATTCCACACAGACTGATATATTTCAAGTGTTTATTTCTTTTAATTTTGATGATTATAACTGACAACTAATGAAAACCCCAAATTCAGTATCTCAGAAAATTAGAATATTACTTAAGACCAATACAAAGAAAGGATTTTTAGAAATCTTGGCCAACTAAAAAGTATGAACATGAAAAGTATGAACATACTTAGTTGGGGCTCCTTTTGCCTGAATTACTGCAGCAATGCGGCGTGGCATGGAGTCGATCAGTCTGTGGCACTGCTCAGGTGTTATGAGAGCCCAGGTTGCTCTGATAGAGGCCTTCAGCTCTTCTGCATTGTTGGGTCTGGCATATCGCATCTTCCTCTTCACAATACCCCATAGATTTTCTATGGGGTTAAGGTCAGGCGAGTTTGCTGGCCAATTAAGAACAGGGATACCATGGTCCTTAAACCAGGTACTGGTAGCTTTGGCACTGTGTGCAGGTGCCAAGTCCTGTTGGAAAATGAAATCTGCATCTCCATAAAGTTGGTCAGCAGCAGGAAACATGAAGTGCTCTAAAACTTCCTGGTATACGGCTGTGTTGACCTTGGACCTCAGAAAACACAGTGGACCAACACCAGCAGATGACATGGCACCCCAAACCATCACTGACTGTGGAAACTTTACACTGGACCTCAAGCAACGTGGATTCTGTGCCTCTCCTCTCTTCCTCCAGACTCTGGGACCCTGATTTCCAAAGGAAATACAAAATTTACTTTCATCAGAGAACATTACTTTGGACCACTCAGCAGCAGTCCAGTCCTTTTTGTCTTTAGCCCAGACGAGACCCTTCTGACGCTGTCTGTTGTTCAAGAGTGGCTTTACATGGACCCTGAAACCCATGTCTAGCATACGTCTGTGCGTAGTGGTTCTTGAAGCACTGACTCCAGCTGCAGTCCACTCTTTGTGAATCTGACCCACATTTTTGAATGGGTTTTGTTTCACAATCCTCTCCAGGGTGCGGTTATCCCTATTGCTAGTACACTTTTTTCTACCACATCTTTTCCTTCCCTTCGCCTCTCTATTAATGTGCTTGGACACAGAGCTCTGTGAACAGCCAGCCTCTTTTGAAATGACCTTTTGTGTCTTGCCCTCCTTGTGCAAGGTGTCAATGGTCGTCTTTTGGACAACTGTCAAGTCAGCAGTCTTCCCCATGATTGTGTAGCCTACAGAACTAGACTGAGAGACCATTTAAAGGCCTTTGCAGGTGTTTTGAGTTAATTAGCTGATTAGAGTGTGGCACCAGGTGTCTTCAATATTGAACCTTTTCACAATATTCTAATTTTCTGAGATACTGAATTTGGGGTTTTCATTAGTTGTCACTTATAATCATCAAAATTAAAAGAAATAAACACTTGAAATATATCAGTCTGTGTGGAATGAATGTATACATTATACAAGTTTCACTTTTTGAATGGAATTAGTGAAATAAATCAACTTTTTGATGATATTCTAATTATATGACCAGCACCTGTATATATTTTTAAACAAACAATTATAACCTAAACGTTCGGGCTTTGTGTTTACATCAATGATGCATGGTGCCGCGACGCTGTTGTGGTCTGCAAACACTGCTCACCCCTGGTGGAGTTTATGATTATTAAGTGCCGGCCGCTCGTTAAAGTCATCAAACCAGTTCACAAACAGATACAAGTGTGGCCTGAAGGGTCGTCAGAGGCACTTCAAGACTGTTTTGACACCACTAACTGGAATATGTTTAAGCAGGCTGCCACATACAAAAACACTACAGACCTCCAAGAGTACACAGAGACTGTCACTGCCTACATCACCAAGTGCATTGATGATGTAACGGTCACAAAGACTATCACTGTCCGGGCCAACCAGAAGCCGTGGCTGACAGGGGAGGTCTACAGACTCCTGAAGGCTCGGAACGCTGCCTTTAGAGCTGGAGATGAGGAGGGCCTAAGGACAGCTAGGGCCAACCTATCCCGCGGCATCAGAGAGGCTAAGAGACAGTACTCCAGGGCCCGTATTCATGAAAAATCTTAGTGCTAAGAGTTGCTCCTAGTAACAAAATTCTAAGAAAATTCTTAGAAATGTGGGTGTTTCCTATTAAATTTAAAGAAAAGATCCTAGTAAAGAAAAAAGTAATTCAGAATGCATCTTAACCCTTAAAAGAGGTCTTAAGGTCCGAAATTGTTAGGAGTACGGACGAGGACTTTTAAGAGGCTTAAGAGTTTCTTTAGCAGTGGAGAAAATGGATGAAACATGAAGAGGGAGAAGAAATGTGTTGCACACAATGCATGACAGTGAGTTAATAAAGACACTACACATTAGATCGTGCAGGGATCATGTTTGTGACAGATCTTATTAAAGACATGTTAACATCCCTGACACTGCGCAGAAATGCCATAGCACCAGAAATGGACGTAATCACTACATTAACTACAATTAACATATTTGGCAACTGGAAAAATGCAACTATGCAGCAGCGATGATTTGGGTCTGTTACAGCACTTTCAGAACCTTATTGTGTCGCTGTTCATTTCCTATAAAATACGTTAAGTATGACAGCATGGTAAATAAAAAATAAAGAATATAATGTGTGTGTGTGCGCACGAGAGAGAGAGAAAGAGAGAGAGAGAGAGAGAGAGAGAGAGAGAGTACGGTAAAACAGGAAAAATTACGCTTGTAATTTCAAAGTGAAGGCTTATAATAAACCCTACTCTTAAAAGCGCTATTACTTCCTTCTTGGACAACCAACCAATCACAGTCTTCAAAAGACTGTGTCATAGCTAGCAACGGGGTCAGCCCCGCCTCCTCACTAAGATAAAAGTTTTTGTCTTTTCCTCGCTCAGAGTTGCTCTCAGATTGGTCCTGAATCACTTTTAAGCTAAGACTCCTAGCTAGAAATTTTTAAGCTAAATTAGGAGCTCTCTGAGAGGATTCTTAGAATCTTTATGAATACGGGCCCAGGAGGATAGCCCATCGTTTCAGCGACAGCAGAGACACTCGGAGCCTGTGGCAGGGGATTCAGACCGTTACGGACTGCAATCCCCCACCACAGACCTGTGACAGCACCATCCCCCTGCTGAACGAGCTGAATGCCTTCTTTGCTCGCTTTGAGGCACAAAACAGCACCACTGCACAGAAGACTCCACCTCCTCCCGGCGACCAGGTGATGACACTGTCCCCGGACAGCGTGAGGACATCCCTCAGCAGGATCAATGCACGCAAAGCTCCGGGTACTGACAACATACCTGGGCGTGTACTGAGAGACTGTGCAGTGGAACTCACTGATGTTTTCACAGACATTTTCAACATCTCACTAAGTCAGGCTGTTGTCCCCACATGCTTCAAAGCTACCACCATCATTTCAGTCCCGAAGAAGTCATCCCCATCCTGCTTCAATGACTACCGTCCAGTCGCACTTACTCCTATCATCATGAAGTGCTTTGAACAACTAGTCATGCACCACATCAAGTCTGTCCTCCCCCCCCTCCCTGGACCCCTTCCAGTTTGCTTATTGGTCCAACCGCTCGACCGATGATGCCATCGCCACTGCCCTCCACCCAGCCCTCACACATCTGGACAAAAAAGACTCGTATGTCAGAATGCTGTTCATAGACTTCAGTTCAGCATTCAACACAATCATCCCTCAACAGCTCACTCACAAATTGGTCCAGCTGGGGCTCAACACCTCTCTGTGCAACTGGCTGTTGGACTTCCTGACTGGGAGACCTCAGGCAGTACGAGTCAGCATTAACACATCCAGCACCATCACACTGAAGACAGGGGCCCCCCAAGGATGTGTGCTGAGCCCCCTCCTCTTCACTCTGCTGACCCATGACTGCACACCGTCAACCAACTCTAACCTTTTCATTAAGTTTGCGGATGACACGATCTGTGGTGGGTCTCATTAGCAACAGAGATGAGACAAACTACAGGAGCGAGGTGAGCCACCTGGCCGGGTGGTGCAGTGACAACAATCTCTCTCTGAATGTGGAGAAGACGAAGGAGATTGTTGTTGACTTCAGGAGAGTGCACACTCAGCATGCTCCTCTGACCATCAACGGTGTGACTGTGGAGAGAGAGAGCAGCACCAAGTTCCTGGGTGTGGACATCACAGAGGACCTCTCCTGGACTAACAACACTGCAGCACTAGCCAAGAAAGCACAGCAGCGTCTCTACTTCCTCCACAAACTGAGAAGAGCCCGAGCCCCAGCCTCCAGCATGTGCACTTTCTACAGAGGCACCATCGTGGTGGTGGTTGAGAAGAGACCCCCTCATATGATTGTAAAGCGCTTTGGGTGTACAACAATACACAATAAAGTGCTATATAAATGCTTCATTCATTCATCGAGAGCATCCTGACTAGCTGCATCACTGTGTGGTAACGCATCCTGCCGCAAGACCATACAAAGCATAGTGAGAGCAGCTGAGAAGATCATTGGTGTCTCTCTCCCCTCCCTCCAGGACATCTACAGCACCCGTCTCATCCGCAAAGCCCTCTGCATTGCAGGTGATCCCACCCATCCGTCACATAGCTTCTTCAGTCTGCTGCCATCAGGGAGAAGGCCATGTGCCATGTGCCTTATGCCACTTTATCTATCTCTTTTTTTTCTACAATGTCCTCATTTGTATATCTGTATAGTTTGTATGTAAATATGTTTAAACTGTATTTATCTGTATTTGTACGTCTACTGTCAGTGTTTAATGTTAAATGTATGCACCAAGGGTCTGAGAGTAACGCAATTTCAATTCTCTGTATGTATGTGCTGTACATGTGGCAGAATTGACAATAAAGCAGACTTGACTTGACTTGACTTGACTAAATTGTAAATTGCAATCACATTTTTTTAAAGGAACGGTTTATTGAACCTGTAGACAAAATAGTTTGCATGTGTTTTTTTGTTGTTGAGCATCATATTTAATCAATCAGGTTTTTATGGCTCATACAGTCTAATATAGTGAGAATATGGAGGAAAAAACAGCAGAGTTTTATTCACAAACTAAGCAAAAATATAAGATTTGGCCCAGATGCTCATATTTATATGATGAAATTCTGATATGTAAATCAATGAGATCTTTATAACAGTGCAGCAGATACTTACATAAAATGATCTAAATATCAGTAATCACTGTATATCTCTAATAATATGTCTTAGTAAAATGAGATAAAATAATCAAAACATATGCTATGCAATCCAATGATTATTAAAGGGATGAAGAAATAAACGTTCCTCAAAAGCCTGATGATCATATTTGAGACTCACTGATTTTTCTAAAAATGATAAGTAAAGCCGAGCTGCTTCAGTTATTCTGGAAATATTACTGCAGTTATTCTGATGTTTACTTGATAAAAATCAGTCAAGATTTGACAGCAAAAAGACAAGTGAAGCAGCAACTGAAGCTGGACATTTGTACAATTACACTAAACAACTCTAAACTATCAGTCAGAGACAGAAGGCATGGAGTGGGTTGTGTGTGACAGGCTCATGTTGATCATGTTAGCGTTAGTGTGTGTACCTGACTCCAGGCGTGTGCTGAGCGGCTGAGCCACGCGTGTAACGGCGGGACGCTTTCCTCTCTCCGTTTGGGTGAGAGTGGCTGTGATCCCGCTCATCTCGTCCCCGTAATGCTGCGGGATGCTCCAGAACTCGCTGCCCACACGATGACCCTGAAACACAACACGAGATTCAGCACACGATGGACAGGAGAGTTACTGAAGCCTCTTTCATTCAGTGTGAGATGGGACTTACATTCATGTGCTTCTATGCAAACTGACTTAGAGCTCATTAAATCCACACGTTTGGTCATAAAAATGTTTCCTTTGAATCAAACTCATGATCTTGATATTACAGCACCATCTACTAGTCGAGCTAACTGTGCTCTGGTATTAGAAATTAGACTTTTTATTAAGAGCCAATATTAGTTATGTGTCAGTTGACATACTGTGTGAATATAATTAGTTCATTAAAATAAATGTCCTAAAGCTTGGGGTCAGGATTTTTTCTTCTTTTGTTCATCAAGGACACATTAAATTGCTCAAAGCAGCAGTGAAGACATTTATAATGCTATAAAATATTTATATTTCAAATAAATGCTGCTCTTTTGAACTTTCTATTCATCAAAGAATCCTGAAAAATCAAATGTGTCACGGTTTCCACAAAAATATTGTGCAGCACAACTGTTTTCAACATTGATAATAATCAGAAATGTTTCATGAGCAGCAAATCAGCATATTATAATGATTTCTGAAGGATCATGTGACACTGAAGACTGGAGTAATGATGCTGAAAATTCAGCTTTGATCACAGAAATAAATTATATTTTATCAGATATTCACATAGAAAACAGCTATTTTAAATTATAATAATATTTCAAATTTTTACAGTTTTTACTGTATTTTTGATCAAATAAATGCAGCCTTGGTGAGCAAATGAGACTTCAAAAACACTAAAGAATATTCCTGACCTCATACTTTTGAAAACTAATAACCAGGCCTAGAATAAAATGTTGGGAAATACATCACTACAGGAGCACTTTTTTCTCTTTTTTGCCCATGTAATTGAAATCTCTGTGCATTTGTGTCAGATGCTTCAGTTAATTGTGCAAGTGAAATGAATACGGCTGAACATAATTTTAAGATTAACAAAACTGGCTCTGATGAATGTGAACAAACTACTGCAGATCAGTTCTCCGCTATAAAAGCACTAAATATAAGAAGTGACTCAAATAACTCCTTCCTGGAAACATTCACAATATATATACAGCTGAGCGAGGAGGAGGAGAAGGAGTCACACGATCGATCTCATCCCACACGCTGTGATATAACACTGAAGCATGATGCATGGAAACCGTGTTGTGACCTCCAGTGCCTGTGAAGGTCTTCTCGCTGCTCGAGATGGACACAGAGCAGATGTGACAGTGTAAAGGGGACGGAGTCTCACATGTCCTGCGCTGAGAGCAGGCAGCGCTGTACTGATCAGATCCCTCTGCTCCTGAACCCGTCTGAATGTGCTGGAGCGGTTCATCAGTAAAGACCCCGACGGCTTCTGCAGGAACCCTGCGAGACACACAGCATGAGATCCACGCGTGACGCCCCTTTGTGCTGATGCTTTAGATCAGACATATACTGCAAATAATCCTGTTATAAAACACCCCGTCTGATAGCGTGTTTTATGTAATGACACACATTAAGGTTCACTATAGGACACGGGCTTTGATTCGGACTGGAGTGGCTGCAGTCTTTACTGACTCATCACTTCAGCAAAGCTTCTCCATATACGGAGACCACAGAAGACCCGAATAGTTATATAAACATACAGCAGCCCATCAGACACACACTTATTACAGGAATTACAAACTCAAAACACATCATTTCAGTGGTCTCACAACAGCTTTTCCTACATTTAACAAATATAATGATGAGTATATACATTACTTTTTGAATGTATGTATATACATTTCTGATTATTATTAATGTTGAAAACAGTTGTGTTGCCAATTATTTTTGTGGAAACGTTGATGCATTTTATTTTTTATGAATCTTTGAAAGAAAGAACAGCATTTAATATTTTGTAACAATTTATCCTATTATAAACTGTGATTTTTGATTCATTCTAATGCATCCTTGATAAATAACAGCGTTAATTTATTAAATATTAATTAATATTTCCTTCAACATATACTGTATAGAAATATATAAGTCTATCTATCCATCTATCTATGTGTGTGTATAATAAAAATATTAAATATACATTATATATGTGTGTAAAAAATGAAATGTAATATTGTCAAGACACATAAATTAAGTCATTGTTTATGGAATTAGATAATTAGGTTATGTTGTCATCTACACTAAACCAAATAATTACAATTTTATTTGAAAAAATATTTACTTTTTAAGGTAACAGCACATCTGAGATTACCTGTTTGTTTTTGTTTTTTCCGGGGTTTTTCCACAAAACTATGTGCAGATTTTTTTTCTTTTAGTTTTCCAAAAAATAATCACTATTAACATTTCATGAGAAGCATAAAAGATGTAAATGTAATACTATGAAATTTGTAGAATTCTAATGTAAAAGAATAAGTATTTTCATTAATATCTTAAGTGTGCACATTAACTTTGACAGCATGAAAAACACATTCTCCACCCTACGACTGAGTAATGTGCTCACAGACTCACGTGAGATGAAGTCCTGCTGTCTGTGTCTCTCTGTCATGTGACGGCCCCAGTGCTGGAGGGCGTGGCTCTGATCGCCCCGCCCCGTTTCTGAATGAACTCCGGCCTTATTGTGCTCATTCTCATCCTCCACCCACAGAGGGGGCCGTTCCTGTCGGTCTGGAATCCGCTGCGCCAGCTAAGAACGAGTGTGACAAAAGATTAACAGTAAAATATCTAAAACTTTTAGAACAAGTATAATGATTACGAGCCTATAATTCTTTGCGTTCCCTAAAAATATCATTGACTTTTTTTAAATGACGTGCCATTTCAGCTGTCCGTGACCCTCACCTCTGTCTCTCCTCGTAGCTGCATCTCTGTCCTGAAATCCTCCAGGCTTCCCAGAATGCTGTGCGGCAGCACCATCCCCTGCATGTCAAACCGTGGCCCACCAGGACCTTTGACACACAGAGAGAGTCTAAAACATCAATCACACTGAACTTAATGTTCTGACCTGAAGCCACACCCACCTACCTGCATATTCAAATGAATGGGGCGGGGTAACATCCAGTGGGAGGGGCCTCGCTACAGTGATTCTAACCGCTCTGCTGACCTCGTCTGGGGGGCGTGTCTTACGGACATACACGCGGGTCATCGATTTGGGCTTCTGGGAATCGGAAGGAGGTTTAGGGACTCGCAGCTGTGAAGAAAGAAGCAACAAGACATGATATACATCAACAACACAGAAGATACAGAAACACCTCCAGCTGTAACATCAGTGTGAATGAGGCATAAACACACACACACACATCTCTCTCTCACCCTCTCCAGGTCCTGAGCTGTGACGGCCAGACTCTGGATGTCGTGTCCGTTCAGAGCAGGACTGTGATCTTCCTCACCCACACATGAGGATGATGATGAGATCTCCTCACAGCTTCTCAGCAGCTTCTTATCTGACACACCAGAGGAGAGGAGGACGAGACAAACCACAAACCCACACACTGTGAAAATGTGACTACTCAAACCAGGACTATCAAAAGATTATGTGATTAATATCAAGATATTGTGACATTTAATGTTATTCATTTAAGATTTTAAATTGCTTTTCAAAAAAAGCATACACTGATTTTTCCAAAAACATGCATGTATCTTTAAACATATAATTTGCACTGTACAATAGTGTTCAAAAGATTGGGGTAGTTAAGATTTTGTAATATTCTGCTCACCAAGGCTACGTTTATTTGATCAAAAATACAGTAAAAAGGTGAAATATTATTACAATTTAAAATAACTGTTTTCTATGTGAATATCTGTTAAAATGTAATTTATTTCTGTGATCAAAGCTGTATTTTCAGCATCATTACTCCAGTCTTCAGTGTCACATGATCTTCAGAAATCATTCTAATATACTGATTTGCTGCTCAAGAAACATTTCTGATTATTATCAATGTTGAAAACAGTTGTGCTGCACAATATTTCTGTGGAAATTGTCAAACATATTATGATTCAGCTTTCTTTAACGAACAGAAAGTAAAAAAAAAAAAAAGCATTTATTTGGAAAATCTTTTGTAACATTATAAATGTCTTTAACGGCATCAATTGAATGCATCCTTGCTGAATTAAAATAATAATAATAATAAAGCATGAGCCCAAACTTTTGAAAATAGCGTAAATGGTGTGAATTACTTTCTTCATCAAACAGAGTTCTTAACCTCATTAGACACATATAAACTCCCACAAAAACCCTACTGCTAAAATATCATTGTATGCTATTTCTATAAACAATGTCTCTTACGATCAAGAGAACAAAACATATCCCAACAAAAGAAGAAAAACACAAGCACTGCTAGTGTAAATGTCAGTGCGTGACTATCAAAGCAACGAGACAAAAACACTGACGTAAAGTGATGAGGGCAAATAATGATATCTGATATATGATCAAATATGACAGCGGCTTTCAGCTATGGAAACACCTGAAGGTGCATGGAAACAGATAACGGCCATCAATGAGCCTTTCATATACTGGCTCTAGTATAAAGTGGCAGAAAACCAATTAAACATGTATTTATGTATTTTCAATTCATTTTAAACATTCAACAAGCACTTTGCATTTAGAAAAAATACCCCTCCCCCAACGTTAGCACAATATAACAAGACATTATTATTATATTATATTATTTCACATTTTTGAAAAATATAATTTGCAATATAAACTAAAAATAAAGAGAATGTTAATACGTTTAGAATTAACATTAGCACAATATCATAACAAATGATTACATTTTATTATATTACATATAAATATGGTAAAATATATTATTTGAAAATGATAAACATTGGACAATATATGACATAAAATCAAAAATTCATAACTTACATTAGTGCAATATAACAACAAATCATGATATATAACTATTGCAAATATACGGTAATATAATT
>CM041797.1:46693053-46705553 GCA_023376895.1 Aspiorhynchus laticeps | reverse complement strand
GGACTTAAACTATTTATGTGATGATGATGATGGCCATACAAAAAATATGTTGTCCGTGTTTCAAAATTAGTTGTGGGTGTATGTGATGGCCTGGATGCGTGTGAGACTTCCGGCCTGAAATTTTGCCTCAGTCCACCCTGCACACACAAACACCCACAACACAAGAACCCGCGCGCTGTCCCGCTTTCGGGGAGACAAACCACAAACCCACACACTGTGAAAATGTGACTACTCAAACCAGGACTATCAAAAGATTATGTGATTAATATCAAGATATTGTGACATTTAATGTTATTCATTTAAGATTTTAAATTGCTTTTCAAAAAAAGCATACACTGATTTTTTCCAAAAACATGCATGTATCGTTAAACATATAATTTGCACTGTACAATAGTGTTCAAAAGATTGGGGTAGTTAAGATTTTGTAATATTCTGCTCACCAAGGCTACGTTTATTCGATGAAAAACACAGTAAAAACAGTAAAAAGGTGAAATATTATTACAATTTAAAATAACACTTTTCTATGTGAATACATGTTAAAATATAATTTATTTCTGTGATCAAAGCTGTATTTTCAGCATCATTACTCCAGTCTTCAGTGTCACATGATCTTCAGAAATCATTCTAATATGCTGATTTGCTGCTCAAAAAAACATTTCTGATTATTATTAATTTTGAAAACAGTTGTGCTGCACAATATTTCTGTGAAAATTGTCAAATATATTATGATTCAGTTTTCTTTAATAAAAAAACATTTATTTGGAAAATCTTTTGTAACATTATAAATGTCTTTAACGGCATCAATTGAATTCATCCTTGCTGAATTAAAATAATAATAATAAAACATGACCCCAAACTTTTGAAAATAGCATAAATGGTGCGAATTACTTTCTTCATCAAACAGAGTTCTTAACCTCATTAGACACATATAAACTCCCACAAAAACCCTACTGCTAAAATATCATTGTATGTCATTTCTATAAACAATGTCTCTTACGATCAAGAGAACAAAACATATCCCAACAAAAGAAGAAAAACACAAGCACTGCTAGTGTAAATGTCAGTGCGTGACTATCAAAGCAACGAGACAAAAACACTGACGTAAAGTGATGAGGGCAAATAATGATATCTGATATATGATCAAATATGACAGCGGCTTTTAGCTATGGAAACACCTGAAGGTGCATGGAAACAGATAACGGCCATCAATGAGCCTTTCATATACTGGCTCTAGTATAAAGTGGCAGAAAACCAATTAAACATGTATTTATGTATTTTCAATTCATTTTAAACATTCAACAAGCACTTTGCATTTAGAAAAATACCCCTCCCCCAACGTTAGCACAATATAACAAGACATTATTATTATATTATATTATTGCACATTTTTGAAAAATATAATTTGCAATATAAACTAAAAATAAAGAGAATGTTAATACGTTTAGAATTAACATTAGCACAATATCATAACAAATGATTACATTTTATTATATTACATATAAATATGGTAAAATATATTATTTGAAAATGATAAACATTGGACAATATATGACATAAAATCAAAAATTGCAATATAACAACAAATCATTATATATAACTATTGCAAATATACGGTAATATAATTAGAGGTGATAGAAAATATTACATTTTAAATTTAAATAAAATATGAATGATAATGTTAATGAATTCAACACACATTACATACAAATATAACAACAAATTATGATTAATATAATATAATAGGCCTTTCTGTGTGAGGGTTAGGTTTAGGGGTAGGCATGGAAAATAGTTCATTATAAAACAATAGAAGTCGATGGAAATTCCCCTGTACAGAACAAATGTGTGTTTAGACAGAGAGAGAAGAGCAGCCCACACAGATGAGAGAGAATACTAATGAGTCACTATAAGCTCCACACTGACTCCAGCTGACCCAGTGTACTCACACACACACACTCGCACACACGCACATGCACACACACACAGTCATTTAGAGTTGACAGGCTGTTATATAAGCCTGTGCATCCTCAGCGTTCTGGAGACGGATGAGAGTTGCCATGGTAAAACACAATAGCTTTTTCCCCATTCAAACACACACATCCTAATGTCCTCTGTCCTCTGCTGCAGCCAGTCTTTCCCTCTGAGGAGTCTGAACATCCTGAGAAAGTGAGGATGACCAGAGACCATGCTGTGCTCATATCATGTCATATTCACACACCCGCACACACACACACCACACCAACATAACACACACACACACCACACACACACACACACACACACAAAACACACACACACACACACACACAACACACACACACAACACACACACACACACACACACACAATAGTGTCTCTGTCACAGTTTATAAACACACACACACACACACCGCACACACACACACCCGCACACACGCACACACACACACCCGCACACACGCACACACACACACCACACACACACACACACACACACACACACACCCAACACACACACACCACACCACACACACACACACACACACAACAACACACACACACACACACCATACAACACACACACCACACACAACACACACCACACCATACAACACACACACACACACACACACACACACGACGAACACACAAGCACACACACACACCATCAGCATCCCACACACACACACACACACACAACAATGTGCACCACATCATAAACACACACACACACACACACACGGACACAAGACACTACATTAAAAGCTACTAACACACACACACATCACACAAACACACACACACACATGCTGCAGTTTATAAACACACACACAACACACACACACACACACACAAACACACACACACACACACACAAACACACACACACACACACACACACACACACACACACACAATGGTGTCTCTGTCAGTTTATAAACACACAGCGACTGCAAAGAAGTATTTGGACACTTCAGCCACACTTGCAGATGTCTTCAGATCACTTCATTAGACAACACAGGTGTCACAGCTTTGTTATTAATCTACACTGAATATAAACGGCTTGATCTGGTCTCGGTTTATTCATTGAGGCATATTTGAGAAGGACTAACGTTAGGCTAAACACGTTCAGAAGTTGATATTAATATGATAATACCTGATGGAGATCTCGTTTCTCGTTTATTAATCCTGCTGGTTGATTTCCCGACACTCGCCATGAAGCCAGGCCTCAGTCAAACCTCAGCTACACACAAGATAACACGACAAACTACGGTGAACCGCAGCAGGTCTGTGTGTTATTTACACGGAGAGAGACCCGCTGCCGTCTCTGTTTACAGCGCGGTCCTTCCGTGTACAGACGCGTTACCGTAGCAACTGGTGACGTGAGCCGTTAAAAACAAAGGGATGCGCGCGCAGTTTGTTAGCGAAACAAAAACGACCAAAAGAGTAAGATGAGGTAAGTTTTAAAATCATATTTGCTGTAGATCGCAGATTCAAATTAGGAAAAATAAAAAGCATAAAACAACACAGAAAAACATTGTTAATTCCAACATTCATTTGCTTAACCTCTATGGTACAGAGTTGCCGTATGGCAACAATTAATTTCTACTTATTTTCTTGTTATTCTGAAATATGATATATATATATATTGCAATATGGTAATTAAAAGAGACAGCCAAATGAGTCAAATGACATTTGAATGTTCCTCCAAAACCGTCACCCTCACATTAACCCAAAATAGAATTGTCATCTGGGCCAAACCAGTCACGATTTCCGTTTGTGGCGTCGCCCTGCCCTCACCTCGACCGACCCCTTGTGTGGCCCAGGTCTGGAATACACACATGAGCCATAACTGGGCCAAATCTCAGCCAAGTAGTAACTTATAACCAGCCCTGAACTGGGCCAGAACCAGTTTTAATAGTGCTACCCAATCTCAGCCTTCAGTAAACCACATAGAGACCAGTCTTTAACCAGAAACCCCAAAAACTGAGCCACTAAAAAGCCAAAACAACAACTAAGCCACGGATCCATCAATAGGCAGTAAAAGACACAGCTACACCTTTAGACAATTAAGCATCTGTAATTCACCCTTCTTTAGATCGTGAGGGAAACACTGTCTGGCTCAGCTGGGACTCGAACCAGAGAGTTCTATGTGAGGAGACAGTATTCCCCACTGAGAATTAACATTAGCACAATATCATAACAAATGATTACATTTTATTATATTACATATAAATATGGTAAAATATATTATTTGAAAATGATAAACATTGGACAATATATGACATAAAATCAAAAATTGCAATATAACAACAAATCATTATATATAACTATTGCAAATATACGGTAATATAATTAGAGGTGATAGAAAATATTACATTTTAAATTTAAATAAAATATGAATGATAATGTTAATGAATTCAACACACATTACATACAAATATAACAACAAATTATGATTAATATAATATAATAGGCCTTTCTGTGTGAGGGTTAGGTTTAGGGGTAGGCATGGAAAATAGTTCATTATAAAACAATAGAAGTCGATGGAAATTCCCCTGTACAGAACAAATGTGTGTTTAGACAGAGAGAGAAGAGCAGCCCACACAGATGAGAGAGAATACTAATGAGTCACTATAAGCTCCACACTGACTCCAGCTGACCCAGTGTACTCACACACACACACTCGCACACACGCACATGCACACACACACAGTCATTTAGAGTTGACAGGCTGTTATATAAGCCTGTGCATCCTCAGCGTTCTGGAGACGGATGAGAGTTGCCATGGTAAAACACAATAGCTTTTTCCCCATTCAAACACACACATCCTAATGTCCTCTGTCCTCTGCTGCAGCCAGTCTTTCCCTCTGAGGAGTCTGAACATCCTGAGAAAGTGAGGATGACCAGAGACCATGCTGTGCTCATATCATGTCATATTCACACACCCGCACACACACACACCACACCAACATACACACACACACACACACACACACACACACACACACACACACAAACACACACACACACACACACACAAACACACACACACACACACACACACACACACACACACACACAATAGTGTCTCTGTCACAGTTTATAAACACACACACACACACACCCGCACACACACACACCCGCACACACGCACACACACACACCCGCACACACGCACACACACACACACACACACACACACACACACACACACACACACGCCATACACACACACACCACACCACACACACACACACACACACACAAAACACACACACACACACACACACCATACACACACACACACCACACACATACACACATACACACACCATACATACACACACACACACACACACACACACAGGGGCGGACTGGAACAAAATTTTAGGCCGGGAAATCTCACTCTCATCCAGGCCATCCCATACACCCACAACAAATTTTGAAACCGGACAACAATATTTTTTGTATGGCCATCATCATCATTGCATAAAAAAGTTTCAATCCCTAGGCTGGGGCCGTGCAAAATAATTAAAGGTTATCTTTTGAACTTCCATTTTCCTTTTTAGTCTCTTCATTTTCCCTGACATCTCTATGTCTCTCATGTGTATGTTTACTTTTTTCACAAATGTTCTTGCACCTGTCACTTTTCCAGCACCTTGTTGCAAAACAGCCACCTCATTGTAATTTGTTTGCACATAGTATACATTTATTTTAGAAAAAAATAAGTATTACATTATTGTTTTATCTTGTCAAAATTAGCACAATAATAGCTACATCTTGAATATATCTTTATAGAAAAATCTTAAAATTGAATATGTTTTTGCATTATCATGGGTCATGTTTGGTCCTAAGGAAAATTAACCATGGTATTATTAGACCTGTGGTAAAAGTAACCATGTTTTTGGTGGATTGATTACTATTTGTATAACCAGAGTTTTACTACAAATACCATGGTGAAACTATATCGTGTAGCAAAACCATTATTAATTTGTGGTTACCATGGTTTAACTATAGTAACCATGGTTTTTTGGTTTTATTTTTAGTAAAACCACAGTTAATTTTCCCAAGGGTTGTGTTGTTGTCTGCCATAACTCCTCCTAAACCCGTTATAAAACGTGAATATTTATCTGCTAAATTCTGTCTCTTTACAATAGTAATTATGTCCTTTTGTTAAGTTTGCAGTAATTGACTGCTACTGCTAACATTTGCTAGCAGTTTAATGTTTAACTAAGTAAACAAAGATAAAACTACAATAGTCTATTTACAGATGTAACTGACCTGCAATTGAAGCCCTGAACAGGACAGTTTTGCCTCTCTGCTCCACCTGGGCGCTTCCACTCATTCTAGAGTCTCGCGTCCTTTTGGCGGACGCGCGGATGCGCGGAGCGCGCGCGCAAGGCGTATGGAGTTGCCAGTCAAGGCATGATTTATTAGAGTTTATTATTGAATGGCGAATTCGGAAATAATCACTTTAGTACATTTGGTAGGCAACAAAAACAACAACAACAACAACAATATAAAATAATAATAATAAATTATAAAAAAATAAAATAAATGCAGGGCAGCGGGCCAAATTGGCTGCCAGGCCACCGGGAATTCTCCCGGTTCTCCCGATGGCCAGTCCGCCCCTGCACACACACCATACACACACACCACACCACACCACACACACACACACACACACACACACAATGGTGTCTTTGTCTGTTTATAAACACACACACACACAATGGTGTCTCTGTCACAGTTTATAAACACACACACACACACACACACACACACACAATGGTGTCTCTGTCAGTTTATAAACACACAGCGACTGCAAAGAAGTATTTGGACACTTCAGCCACACTTGCAGATGTCTTCAGATCACTTCATTAGACAACACAGGTGTCACAGCTTTGTTATTAATCTACACTGAATATAAACGGCTTGATCTGGTCTCGGTTTATTCATTGAGGCATATTTGAGAAGGACTAACGTTAGGCTAAACACGTTCAGAAGTTGATATTAATATGATAATACCTGATGGAGATCTCGTTTCTCGTTTATTAATCCTGCTGGTTGATTTCCCGACACTCGCCATGAAGCCAGGCCTCAGTCAAACCTCAGCTACACACAAGATAACACGACAAACTACGGTGAACCGCAGCAGGTCTGTGTGTTATTTACACGGAGAGAGACCCGCTGCCGTCTCTGTTTACAGCGCGGTCCTTCCGTGTACAGACGCGTTACCGTAGCAACGGGTGAGTGAGCCGTTAAAAACAAAGGGATGCGCGCGCAGTTTGTTAGCGAAACAAAAACGACCAAAAGAGTAAGATGAGGTAAGTTTTAAAATCATATTTGCTGTAGATCGCAGATTCAAATTAGGAAAAATAAAAAGCATAAAACAACACAGAAAAACATTGTTAATTCCAACATTCATTTGCTTAACCTCTATGGTACAGAGTTGCCGTATGGCAACAATTAATTTCTACTTATTTTCTTGTTATTCTGAAATATATATATATATATATTGCAATATGGTAATTAAAAGAGACAGCCAAATGAGTCAAATGACATTTGAATGTTCCTCCAAAACCGTCACCCTCACATTAACTGAAATAGTAATTGTCATCTGGGCCAAACACAGTTACACTCTCTGTGTGTGTGTGTGTGTGTGTGTGTGTGTGTGTGTGTGTCTCCGTGTCTGTGTACGTGTGTGTGTGTCTGTGATTCGGCCCCTTGTGTGGCCCAGGTCTGGAATACACACATGAGCCATAACTGGGCCAAATCTCAGCCAAGTAGTAACTTATGACCAGCCCTGAACTGGGCCAGAACCAGTTTTAATAGTGCTACCCAATCTCAGCCTTCAGTAAACCACATAGAGACCAGTCTTTAACCAGAAACCCCAAAACTGAGCCACTAAAAAGCCAAAACAACAACTAAGCCATGGATCCATCAATAGGCAGTAAAAGACACAGCTACGCCTTTAGACAATTAAGCATCTGTAATTCACCCTTCTTTAGATCGTGAGGGAAACACTGTCTGGCTCAGCTGGGACTCGAACCAGAGATCTTGTGAGGAGACAGTATTCCCCACTGAGCCACTTATGCTGCGCTTAGCCACAGACATTAAACACAGGTACAGACATTTACAGGTACAGAACTCTGTTTGGATAGATGCTGAAATGTACAACATACACAGCAGAATCCTCAGTGAACACTGCACACAATGTTAAAAGACACTAAAGTAGTGTTGAAGTTCAAATTAAATGATCATATCTCTCTGTCTTGATGGTGATGATGAAGTCATAACAAAATAAGCATCTAATAACTTTAAAATTTCATCAGTAGTTGTAATGGTGTTTTGTTTTTTAACCAGGCTGGAATACACTACACGTCTTTTAAAATCTGAACAGATTTTTAAAATACTACACTCTTAAAAATAAAGGTGCTTCAAGAGGTTCTTCAAGCGATGCCATAGAAGAACCATTTTTGGTTCCACAAAGAACCATTCAGTCAAAGATTCTTTAAAGAACCGTCTCTTGCTTACCTTTTTATAATCTGAAGAACCTTCTTTCACCACAAAGAACCTTTTGTGGAACAGAAAGGTTCTTCAGATGTTGAAGGTTCTTTATGGAACCATTTAGACAAAAAGGTTCTTCTATGGCATCCTGAAGCACCTTTATTTTTAAGAGTGTAGGCATCATACACTTACCGACTTTTTTAAATAGTGACAAGGGAAAACTGGGCATCATACACTACACGACCGATCATACACTCCCAGAGTAAGTTGTTCTGATCACAACCAACTCACACAGAAAGACGTGCCTTGTTGCTAGGAGACGTATGACAAATGAAAACTTATGTGTTCTAAAATCGGCTGAAAATATCAAACATGTTTTGATATCCTCCGACTGGATGGAATCAAAGTCTGAAGCTAAAAATCGGAGACTGTGACCATCATACAGTACCCGGTTTTCTGTGTAATCTGCAGACTGGCTCTGACGGTCCTCAGCTAGCACCAACTTGTTCAGACTGTAAAATCGGGGGGGCAGCCATTTATGCTGCGGCACCCGAGGAGCAGTTGGAGGTTCAAGGGCACTTCAGTCATGGTATTGAAGGTGGAAGAGAGTGCTGTCCATTCACGCTGTACAACTCTGCCCCAATAAGTAGCCTATAAATAAGATAATTACTTTTTTTTCAGAAAATTAATACAGCTATATTTCATGGAAAGGCCAATAGGAAGAGTGCAGAGTTGGCTCTTCCATGTGGTGACAATGAGGATGAGTTGGCCTTCAGTGACTGTAACGACGAGTGTGTGTGGTGTGTGTGTGTGTCTGTATATGTGTGGCAGATTTAGATGGAAATTAAGATTGGATGCATCAAAATCTAAAAGAAATGTGCATATCAACTATAATAATTTAAAAGTAGAAAAACTACTTTTCTGGCAATTTGTTGCCATATGGCAAAGTTTTCCTCAGTACCCCCCAAACATCTCTCTCTCTCTCTCTCTCTCTCTCCCAAAAATCTGTTTTGATTTGTATAATTGAAGCTATTTCATGTAACAAAAGCTTATGTGAAAAAAAAAATGTTACTCAAAAATTCGTAATATTTGTAAACAATATTTTCTATTATGTATGAAAGCGGATTTTAAACGATTCCTATTTTTCTTACCCTATAGGAATCATTCAATACAAATATTGAATGCATTAATAATAAATTAATGTATTGTCTTTTATTCCATAAAGCTTTCCGATGAAATGTGTGTTAAATTCACTTATTTATTTTAATTTTCTCTGACCTAATTAAAAGAGTCTTTATCGCAGCTGTAGGCTGTACTCATTATGAGAGCTGGTCTATATCATCATGCACTGCTCTGGGAAACGGTTTGTTCCTCGCGGCACACGCGCGGCGCACCTGTCAATCACACCGATGACGCGCGCGCGGGTATATAAGCAGCGCGCCGCGAGCGCACCGAAGTACTTCTCCAGAGCGCACAAGCAGAGGTGGATGCATCCGATTGATATCAAACAGATCTGCCTGTCTTCTTCAATGTGCCCCGTCATGGAGCAGAGCGTCAAAGCGGCCGCAGCCCTGCAGGTGATCAAGACGCGCAGCTCGCCCAGCGTCCTGCTCGCGTACAAAAGCGCGACGCAAAGACTCGGCGCGACCGGACTCAGTGTCAGCACGCTTTCCAATGCAGGACTGGGAATCCTCAAACTGGCCACGACGCAGCTGAAGCAGCAGGAACAGAAGGCGCGGGTGGTGCGTGCGTCCAGTCTGGGTAAAGCGCACCCCGCGTCCGTCGATAAAAAGTCTCCTCTGGACCAACTCGCCGCGCTTCTCCTGCACGGTAACGCACGCCTCCAGCCGCTGGCGAACGAGTCGCATGTCCCCAAGCCGCAGAACTGCAGGCGCATCGTGGTGCTCGGCGCGCCGCGCGTCGGCAAAACCTCCATCCTGCGCCGCTTCCTGCGCGACGGCTTCGAGGAGCGATACGAGCCCACGAGTGAGGATTTCCACCGGAAACTCTACCAAATCCGCGGAGAGACTTACCAGATAGACATACTGGACGCGTCCGGAGAGAGGAGCTTCCCCGCCAAGAGGAGACTGTCCATCCTGACCGGTGCGTAAAAGCTTCTAATACGCTCTTATTAGGAACAGTTTTAGCTGTACATCGTTCCTGATGAGCCTTATAGGTGTTCTTCTGAAGAACTTAGTGTTCTTCACTTCCTTCAGATCAGTGTCAGTGGTTTTCCAAAGCACCATAGATGAAGAGCTAGACGGTGAATAGTTATTTGTGAAACCAAAAAGTGTTCTGCTTTCCTGGAATCTTGTTTCTGGAAATATTTTATGCCATATTTATTTGTGTATTTACTCTTAAAAGTTTCAAGCTCTTATTGGGAACAGTTTGGGATGTACAGCGTTCCTGAATTTCTGGATGGCTTTATAATTGCTATGTGAAGTTGGTGTCACACTGGATTTCCAAAGCATAGATGGAGAGCTAGATAATAAATAAATAAAAAATTGTGGGGGAAAAAAGTTCAAACTGAATGAATGCACTTGTTTTAAAATCATCATCCAAGGATCCAGTCTCAGATTATATATAGACATTAACAGTCTGATAGAATAACGACATAATATTATTTTGTTTTTAAATTAATACAAATTGTATCAAGAACAAAAATGAGATACGTTGACAATTTTTTATTCAATTAAAGGAAATTAATTATTGAACTGTTGCTTTCTCCAATTAACGTAAATTGAGTGAATCAGCATCATGCATTTCTATAAAACCATCGCGTGTTCATTAATTTAGAACACTGAACATAAAGCATAATTATGTAACTTAGCATAAATAGATTCATATTATTGCAATCCCTATTAAATCATAATTGATACCAATACTTTAAGCAGGAGTGTAGTTCATAGGCTACTTCTTAATGGCCTAAAATGATATGTTTCATATGTCAGATATTGACCCTCTGTGGTCTCTTCTGTGTTTTTTAGGTGATATATTCCTACTCATCTTCAGTCTCGACGACCGCGGCTCGTTTGAGGAAGTACGCTCTCTGCACGCCGAGATCGTCGCGGCCAAAACGGCGCTGCACCGATCCAAGCAGAAGGTGTGCGTGCCGACGGTGGTCTGCGCGAACAAGGTGGACTTGCCCTCGGAGCAGCGCGCGGTGTCGCGGACCGAGGTGCTGCGTGCGCTCGGTAACAGCTGCGCTCTGTTCGAGACCTCCGCCAAAGACAGCGTGAATCTGGAGCAGGTCTTCGAGGCGCTGGCGCGGCACGGCGGGCTTCCCCTCGAGACCGGACCCTCGCAGCACCGCAAAGTGTCCATCCGCTCGTACCAGGCGCGGCAGGCGGAGAGAGGGAGCAAAGCGGCGGCGTGCGACGCTCCGTGCGGGGCGCTCTTCCCGCTGGCCCGCAGACCGAGCTTTGGCACAGACCTGCGGCTGGTCCTCGGGCCCAAAGCCGGCAGAAAACAGAGCAAAGCGCTGGACAAGTGTCAGATTCAGTGAAACAACTCAGACTGAGAGAAAGAGAACAATTCAACAAAGAACACTGACGATATTGCAGATACTTTGATATGTGTTTACCAGAACACAACACATGTTATTCATCTTTTGGAGATGGATCAGAATCATTTTTATACATTATATGTGAACCTGGAGCACAAAACCAGTCTTAAGTCGCTGGGGTATATTTGTAGCAATAGCCAAAAATACATGTGGGTCAAAATTAGCTATTTTTATTTTGTGCCAAAAATCATTGGAATATTAAGTAAGGATCATGTTCCATGGAGATATTTTTTACATTTCCTACCGTAAATATATCAAAACTTAATTTTTGATTAGTAATATGCATCGCTAAGAACTTCATTTGAGCAACTTTAAAGGAGATTTTCTCAATTGTTTGATTTTTTTTGCACCCTCAGATTCCACATATTCAAATAGTTGTATCTCAGCCAAATATTGGCCTTTCCTAACAAACCATACATCAATGGAAAGCTTATTTATGATGTAT